>JACVVK020000004.1:8860000-8880000 GCA_018292915.2 Batillaria attramentaria
ATAGATAGATAGATAGATAGATAGATAGATAGACAGGCAGACAGGCAGACAGATAGATAGACAGGCAGACAGGCAGACAGATAGAAAGAGATAACTTTATCGTCCATAAAAGGAAATTTGTCTTCGGCTTCACCGACAAGTAAACAATTAAATACATGAGATCACACAAGGAGTGTTGACTTATAAAATCTCTTCTATATAATTATGCACTATCCCGTCTTTATCCTGCGTCAACTTGGACGCTATCCAGCCTACAACACACATTACACAACACAAAGTTCTAAATACTACCAGGAACTTCATGCATACCGAAGTTTCTTCTGGTGGGTGTAAAAGATGTTGACTCGCGCGTTTTACTCCCTGGTTTATGGGGACGTTTTCCTTCCACTGCAGCAAGAAATTCTGCACGATAAACTTCTCGTAATCGAATTGGCATTGATTGCAGAAGCACCGCGATTACCTCAATCGCGCTTTACGTAAACCGCTGTAGAGGTGGATTCGACAAACCCCATTTGTAACACGCCTGTTAGAGTAAAAAGATGTCTACGGGTGACATTTAGGAGGCGAAAGGTGCTTAGGGAAGCCATTGCGCCGACGGAACGGCCTTCGTTGTGCAAATTTTATTATAACTCAGACATTGTGATGTAGTGCGTGGTTGGCGCTCAGCTCTCTCTCTCTCTCTCTCTCACAAGAGTCACGTGCTGTGGCTACGTGCTGTATGTGTGATAATCACATGTATGTCTTATGCTATGTATGTAATGTTATGTATGCCCTCTGTGTGTGTGTGGAGGGGGGGGGTGAGGGGGGGGGGGGGCGAGGGCAGACAGTTAGCGAGACCTGTGGGTCTGTGATCTCATCCTTGGAAAATACAGTTTCAGTCAGTCAGTCTCGCTCTCTCTCTCTCTCTCGCTGTCACAAGAGTCACGTGCTGTGGCTACGTGCTGTATGTGTGATACTGTGGGTAATCACATGTATGTCTTATGCTATGTATGTAATGTTATGTATGCCCTGTGTGTGTGTGTGTGTGTGTGTGTGTGTGTGTGTGTGTGTGTGTGTGTGTGTGTGTGGAGGGTAGACAATTCGAGAGACCTGTGCGTCTATGATCTCATCCTTGGAAAATAAAGTTTCAGTCAGTCAGTCAGTCAATCAGTCTCTCTCTCTCTCCCCCTCTCTCTCTCTCAAAAGGGTGAGCCGGAGTGGTAGAATGGTAGAGCGTTGGACTTCTAATGCTCGGGTCGTGAGTTCGATCCCGGCTGGGGCCAAATATTTGTGCTGGCTTTTTCATCGTTGCCCCGTCACCCTATGTGGTGGAAAAGGACGTTAAACCCCCAAACACCCACCCCACCCACCCTCTCTCAAAAGCGCAGATGGTTGGAGACATAACTAAGAATACCAGACAGAGCAGACCTCAGTCGAGTATGGGCGAAACGGTTCCGTGATGGTTCACTGCGCATGCACACGAAGATCCCGATACAGCAGATTATCCCGAGTCGTTGGTCACAGGCTTCTGCGCTATCCTTTTCTCACTGTTGTTTGAACCATTGGCACTTTTTACCACATTCACGCAAAGATCCTTGAAGTTTTCCACTGCCAGCTCGGGATCTGGACGCAAATGTCTAGTCTTTTTCCTGTGGGCCAAGTTGAAACAGAAGCTAAATAAACAGCATTACGCGCTTTTCAGTAGAAATGGACTTGCCGGAACTTCGGTTGTATCTACAAAGGGGATGAAGTATTTGAAAACATCTGGACAGGAAATACGAACAGATGCAATGATAATAATCCAAAAGCTATAAAATTATCTCTAGTTGGACTTAAATGAAAATGGTAAAAACAATAAAACACTGTCCAAAAGCATCTTTCAGATGACCAAGCCTGTTGCCAGACCGACGTATTAATTTTGTTCTTATAGACTGTAGCTATAGAAGGGGCAAAATACAGGGAGTGAACTTCTTGACTTCAACAAAAGCCATTAATGGAAATGTCTGGAAGCGTTACATCAGACGATCAGGAACACACTCCACGACCCTTTCCTTCCACTACGTGGATCTTCCATGTTCCCGTAAGCCCCATTTCGCCCACGATTGATGATGGTCCATCTTGTTTGCGCGTGGATTTGGGATTGGATTCAACTTTTGGCCTTGTTTTGAACTGCGGGAGACACTGAACTAAGTGACTTCAGGAAACGTTCGGTGATGGAATGGTCGGAGTCGGCCTCTGACCAGACCTTGTGCACTGGTTTCAGAATCCTTTATCCTATAAAACCGGCATAGAATTTTTTTTGTCGGGGGGAAATATATAATGTAATATTTGAACTTTGCCTTTCTTTCCATGGACTCCCAACGCGGATCCTACTGGAGCGGTGGGTGGGTGTTTGGGGGCTTAACGTCCTTTTCCACCACATACGGGTGATATCAAAGACAGGGCAACGATGAAAAAGCCAGCACAAATATTTGGCTCCAGCCGGGATACGAACTCACGACCCGAGCATTGGAAGTCCAACGCTCTACCATTCGGCCACCCCGGCTCCACGGCTCCTACTGGAGCGATATTCAACACACAAACAAAACGTACGATACGGATGCCTGTTGTGCCGCGGCCCCCCCCCCCCCCCCCCTGATCCCTCCCCGCCTCCTGTCCCTTCTGTCGCCCGTGGCGAAATCCCCCGTGGTCTTATATATATATCTTTGTCGTCCTAGGCGGGAAATTTAAGGTCTTCATGCGATCCGGGAAACCTTACAGTCAGCCTTCTCTGATAAAATAGACCGCGGCCAGGGGAACTGAACGTCATGTTTCACGAAAACCTGCTGATTGAAATGTCTGCAGGGCAGGGAGTCGAGCTGCGGTTCAAGTCTGAGGTGGTCTACATGACACTTCCACTCACCCCCGGCCCCGCAGCAGGCTCACAGAGTTTGGATTCGTCCCAAGCTATTAGCTCTTTTAGCTGCTTAGCTCTGTGATCCAACCCCCCCCCCCCCCCCCCTTGTCCAGACGGATTAAGCAAGGGCTACGACCACACTAGCGTCACCAGGCAGAAGAGCTGTTGGGAAATGCAGCATCGCCCTGAGCTGCGGCCTCGCCGGCTGGATGAGCAGGGAGCCGTTCTTTTGGCTTCCTCTGTCAGGCTTCAATTACCTTGCGAGGCAGTTTGGCATTGATCTCCTTCACAACTGTCAGTGGCGTCTACTTGATTTCATGGAGGCGGTTTGAACTATGGTGTTAAGGCTTGATAACATAGCTACTTGGGAGTAAGGAGTCTGTGACAGGCAGCAACTGAGCAAGGACTCTATATCCGCCGGCTAGGGGCCTTCCTGGCAGTTTGCTGAGACGACCCGGCCATGCAGCGGCGTTTTCAGCCCCTCCGTTTAGAAGCAGGCATAACTTCTGTGTATTTCTGCTTCATCCTCTCCTAATCTGGGCACAGTTCATTCTACAACTCACATTAACCAGCGCACGCTTTTAAATATTGCCAGGAAATTCGGGGAGCCGGGGTGGCCGAATGGTAGAGCGTTGGACTTCTAATGCTCGGGTCGTGAGTTCGCACCTCGGCTGAGGCCAAATATTTGTGCTGGCTTTTTCATCGTTGCCCCGTCTTTGATATCACCCGTATGTGGTGGAAAAGGACGTTAAACCCCCAAACGCCCACCCACCCACCCTAAATATTGCCAGGAAATTCGTACATGGCGAAAATGTAATTTCCTCTCGTGGGTGTAAAGATGTTAAACTGCGCTTTTACACCTTAGTTTTTGCGAGGGTGCTTTCCTTCCACTTTCACTCCCACTACACATGGGGAGCCGGGACAGTCGCGCTCTAGAGCATTGGACTTTCAACGTTCGGGTCGTGAGTTCGAATCCCGGCGGCTGGGTGCCAGATATTTGTGCTGGCTTTTTCCTCGTTGTCTCGTCTTTCCTTTCATGTCACCATTATCAGCATATGGTGGAAAAGGACGTTAAACCCCCAAACACCCACCCTCCACTAAAAGATTTGCGTCAACGGCCAAGAATAGGCTGAAGACTTTTGTGTTTCAAAACAATCTGGCCTCGCACAAATACTGTACAGTGATATTCTATGGTACTGATTTAGCCGTGTTTGCACTTGTGAACGTAGGTTTCTGCAACAGTCCATGTAGGCTACACATACAGCATACTAAAACACACAATCATGGTGCTTGGAACACTATCTTTGCCTGCGCTTGAATACATTTGGAATACCTTTTTTATTTTAATAATCATGTTTGTGAGTGGTTTTATATTTTAAGAGCGTGAGTGCTTTGGACTTATACGGATGTGTGTGTGTGTGTGTGTGTGTGTGTGTGTGTGTGTGTGTGTGTGTGTGTGTGTGTGTGTGTGTGTGTGCGCGCGCGACATTAGATTTACTTGTGTGCGTGACTGAGGCTTTTGTTGGTGCAAGTTTTATTTGTCATTATTATGTCGTGTTATCATTTTTATGGTGGCCTATAATTTCCCTTCTGGGATTAATAAAGTAATTTGAATTGAATTTAACTAAAGCCGCAACCAACCAACCAACCAACTCCCATGGAACGTCCTCCACCACTGATATTCTTCGCGATTTTTGTATGTCTGGAACAGTTGTCTGGGAGAGTAATATTTATCGTTTCCCTTTATTCCTAACTTCCCCGGCTCCACACCAGAGCCACGTTCCGGCGGACGTTAGTCTCTTGATGACTGCCAAATTGGCTGTCTTGATTTTGTTTCTCTCTCTCTCTCTCTCTGACGAAAACTTTATCGCCATCCAATTTCGCTAGAGTATTTCGTCTCTTCCCGTCCACACACTTCTACACGGATTTGGTAAAAGGCCCGAAAACGTCATGGAATACGATAAACACTTAAGCCCTTTTTCCCCTTTGACGACAGGCTTTCTTGCAGGCTCTTTTCCTTCTGCTGGATGGTCCGCGATACATCAAACTGTCATTGCGACCCACACTCCTTCACCCCCCACTCTCTCCCACCCTCCACCCCCACCCCTCCTCACTACCCAATCACTCCTCTTCCCATCGTCACCACCACAACCACCACCACCACCACCACCACCACCATCCAGGGCCGTCACCCCATTTTTTTCTGCCCCTTTAAGCTCGGTGAAAGTCGATGCTCTCGATATGAGCTGGCCGGCGGGAAATGGTGCCTCGTATATCGGCGGGAAACAGATTGTATTTTCGGTCTGCCGGACTAATCAAACCGGCTCCTCGTCGTCCTCCAGCCGCTGCCGTCACAGTTATGGGTACTTTCACAAGTTAATGTTGGTCCCAACCTGTTTTTGGTCGCATCGATGAAGTAGTTGTACGGGGACAGCTCAATAGAGGCATTATTGTGGCTGGTGTGTCTGTCGGGTATTTTGACAGGTCTGTACTGACATGGAGTCTGATGTATGGCCAAAAGGGACTAGGACTGAGTCCGAGACGAAGGTGTTTAACCCCCTTTTCCACCACGCATGGGTTATATCAAAGACGGGACAACCACACACACACACACACACACACACACACACACACACACACACACACGCACGCACGCACGCACGCACGCACGCCACAGTGTTTGGGCCTAGCTTGGATTCGAACTCACGACCCGACCATTAAAATTCCGACCAATGCTCTGCCAATTCGGCTATCCCTGCTTGCGAAGTCCGAGACGAATCTGACTAAATTGAGACTTCAAAATAAGTGCAGTCGCCGGCATAAACGAAGACTAAGGCAAGTTCACGACTATTTTCAGGGACAACTGAAACGGTAACACGCTGATCAGTGAAAGTCCCGACGTAATACGTCTGAGTCTAGAGGCAGTAGATTTAGGTCTCAGACTAGTCTCATCCCATCGGACCGGTCGGTGGTCTGGGGCGGTCGGTGGTCTAGTGGTTTAAGAGACTTGTCACCAATGCGAGAGGGGCGGTCAGGGGATGGAGTCCCACTCGGGGCAAAAAAATTTTCCCTCTCATTCATTCGCACCGTTCATTCGGGCCGATCGTCGGGGGTTCTCTCCGGGTACTCCGGCTTCCTCCCCGTCTGCTTTGGAAATGTTCAGCCCACCAAAATTTGAAAAATAAACGCAATTCTAAATTCCGAAATTTAAATAGCTGAGCTGACCCTTCGCACCACGTGATTGTAATGTGTGTTTATGTCCATTGTGTGAGAGAATGCGTGTGATTGACGTGAGCGTGCGTGTTGGGTTCAGTTTGCGGCGCTTTGAGCCGATTCGTGAAACTGGGTAAAGCGCCTATACAATACTTATTATTATTATTATTATTATCTCATAAGGTCACCAGGCCCCATGGCTCTGGTAGTCCCGTCCACTATTGTCTGTTGGTGGAAGATTTTAGTCATGTCTTTTACTCACACAAAATCTGATTTTCAGAGACGGGGACACTGGGGGAAAAAGAACGCGTCTACAGTTTCACCCTGTCAGGAATCCTGTCAGTCTTTGTTCTCGAACCTAATAATTATTGAAATTCATGAGGGAGCTTTCCCGGCCCCACGCCCCCCGCTCTCTCTGTCTCTCTGTCTCTGTCTGTCTGTCTGCCCCTCTCTCTCTCTCTGTGTGTGTGTGTGTGTGTGTGTGTGTGTGTGTGTGTGTGTGTGTGTGTGTGTGTGTGTGTGTGTGTGTGTGTGTGTGTGTGTGTGTGTGTGTGTGTGTGTGTGTGTGTGTGTGTGTGTGAGAACCCTGCAGGCCTCAGCCAGCTTTCGGTAGCGATGACGGTGGTGGAAATACATAGTGATGTTCTTCTAGCTAAGAGACTAGACTTTAGGACAAGGTAACAACAGAGAGAGAGACCGGTCCCCGTAGTGTAGTGGTTAGCACTTCGGACTATGGACCGGGAGACCCGGGTTCGAGTCCCAGCCGAGGCAAGCGGGATTTTTCCTACCTAGGTCGGCTCCTACCCAGAGCGGGTGTGCTATGGGCCCAGTGGGGAGGCTGTTGCCACACAGCCGGGTTTCACCCACTTCACGGGTGCGACTTTGGGGGTGCTTACCTTAGTATGACACGTCTTACGATGTGGATGATTACACGGCCGGCACGGCAGATGCCGTAGTTCCCGGGCCTGGTTAACGCCGGGATATTTATGACAGGAAGCGTGGAATGCGGCCCTGTCCCGCAGTCCCAAACCACACGGACCTCCATAGCATCATCTTACCATCATCCTCGTCGCCATCATCATGCATAATAAAAATTGCCCTGGCTTCCGAGCCCTCCGTGGATTCCACCCATTACCAGGGAGGAATACCACTGGAGCCGGCAAAGAGTTGTGGCAGCACAAAAAAACAAAAAAGAGAGAGAGAGAGAGAGGTGGGTAGGTGGGTGGAAGGGTGGGTGTTTTTGAGTTTACGTCTTTTTCCACCACGCATGGTTGATATCAAAGACGGGACAACGAGGAAAATGCCAGCACAGAGAGACGATGGAATTTTTTATTATGATTATTCAGGATAATTCAGGATTCATTTAGGCATTGCTGCCTGTCCTACAAGCTGTCCTGCTGTTCTACGTTAAAGGGGGGGGGGGGGGGGGGGGAGAGAGAGAGAGAGATTAACTACCATTTTCACTACGGTCATTAGACCATTTTGACGGTTTTTACGTGTTTCAAACCGCAGCCAAATACCCTTGGCCATTTTTTTTTCTCTACACAACAATTACTGCGTTCAGAACGCTTCGATAATTGTCAGCGGTCTGCCGATTTACACGTCGCTGAGATGCATACCAGTGTAATTATCTTGGAGAATCCTTTCAAAGGGAAAACATCCACAGTGTAGCTCGTCAGTCTCCCTTCAAACGGAGCACGGACGCCAGCATGACCGTATGTAACCTGGGGCATGAGGGAATTGTAGCCAGCAGGGTCCAGCTCCCATTCATCAGAAGTTTAATTACTATGTTTCTCAGTTTTCTTTTTGTCCTCGGCTTATTGTGGCTTTCCCCCATTGAATCTCGTAGCAGAACTGGGGTATTCATTGACAATACTCAGTTGCCTTTTCAATGAAAACGTCCGTCATTATGAGAACAAGCATTCACTGGAAAAAGCCGAGCGAACAAACCCGTCCGAGCACACAAAGAAAGACAAATGCAACCAGAACTTGCACGCTGGTACACACACACACACACACACACACACACACACACACACACACACACACACACACACACACACTTCATTCATCATGGCGCCTCTAGTCAACGCTGAACCAGCCTTGTTTTTTGCTCACAGGTCAACCAGGCGGACAGAGGGAGTAAATGATAAACTACAACAGAGTTCCCTGGAGAGGCTCGGCCCCAAACATTGAAGCAGCAAACTGACCAACACAGCTGCCCTTTCACGAAATTAGCTTCCTCACTGTCAACTCCTCAGGGACACACAGCGACACAAGACCGCGGAGGGCGTGAATTCCTAGGACACTCCTATCTGTCCCCTCAGTTTCCGTGTGGACAAAGTCAACCACGCGGACTCTCTGCCTCTTCTCAGCCAGGGCCCTTTGGTTCCATTTTGGCGAGCAAATTTGGAGCGAGGACCGAGGAATAATTTCAGGACGCTGTGTCACATGAAGGAGTGGACACACTGCAAAGGAAAAATAAAAAGGACGACCTGTTACTAAAGACGCCAGAAGTGTTCTTGCGGGGAGAAGGACTTCAGGTCTGCCGCGTCCAATTTGAGGAGCAAATTGTGGCCACGGAACTGAATAATATTAGGCGGTGCGTACACTTACTTGTCAGGAAGTGGACACTGACCGAGGCCAAACGGAAGAGCCCTGGCCCTTCAGGAAACGAGGGGGTGTTTGTGACAGTAACGAGGGCGAGAACCGTTCGTTTGGTAGGGGAACTTTCAGCTGCTAACTAAGGCCGGTGTAGGCCGCTCGTATTTCGTATAGTGCTAGAGGCATTCCTTTTTTTTAAATACAGACGCATAACAGCAGGGTTGAGGTGGAAGAGAGACCATCTGTTGAATTCTAAGCGGTATCATCGATAGTTCAGCGCACTTGTTCAGACGAATCGATTCTTGAGAGCCAATTTGGACCGCAAACCCAACGAATTTTTTTGGGGGGACACAACTCTCTCTCCTCCTGACCACCCCCCTATTCGACAAGTGTCCGGCAGATATACTTGGTCACTGTCTCCGGAGCGGGTCGAAGCCGCTAACGAAAAGGGCAGACACCGAGAAAATTTCACCCACCGACTGACGAGCTCGGGCCGAACGATTCTGGGTTCCACGATCTGTGGGAGGTTTTTCCCCAAGAGCCCCCCACCGCCGTATCTGCCTTGTTACCGGCGTTAGGCAGGGCAGAAGAGAGGAAGACTGGTAGACACTTTGATGAAAAGGAGGAGAAACCTGTCGGTCTAAGTCTGGCGAGTTTTGCATGTGATTGACAAGTGGACCCAGCAAGCTCTGCCGGCTGCTCTCCTGTTGCTCAGGGCTCACGTAGGGGGCGAACCGGAGGGACATTGATTTTTGGAGTCTGCTGCAGGTGCCGGGACTGTCCGTCAGTCACAGTCTGTGGCATTCACAGTCAGGGTGTGCAACGGCGCTCGGGGTTAACACGGCGGACCGGGAGCTGCCGCTGGCATCTGTAGTCTGAGACTGGGACAGAATTAAGGTGAGCCTCGAGTTTTCGCGTGTTTTATTGTTTTGTTTTTTGGTTTTGGTTTTTCCTTTTCCTGATCCCAGGTCGGTAAGCCGGGAGGTGTTGGGTGAACTCGCCTCGTGTTTGCAGATGTCCATACGTACTGTGTACAATCTCTCTCTCTCTCTCTCTCTCTCGATCCCCATAGTCATGATGTCGTATCCATTCTGTATAGGCGTGAGCCTGCACTGTTACGTGCTTTATAACTTTTTTTCTCTCTCTCTTTTACCATCAATTTGAATTGGGGGGGGGGGGGGGAGAGAGAGACAGAGAGAGAGAGAGAGAGAGAGAGTTAGTTTGTGTAGTAGAATGTAGCAAGGACAAAATAGGAGAAAGGACGCTGTACCTAACCTTTCCAATTTCATCCTTGAAAAATTTAAGTGTCATTGTCATTGTCTCAGTTAGTTTGTTGCTTTTTTCATCCCTTTTACCAAATGTATTTTGCTTGATACATGTATTTTCTTCGCGAAGGGCCATTTTCCGCACTTTTCATTTTCTAGGCTAGCAATCAGTTTTTATGTGCAGAAGAAGAAAACTAGAGGGAGAGGGGGTGGGATTTCGGAGCCGGAACAGTTATCCCTTTCGCGTGTGTACTTTGTGGATAGAACATTCAGCACGAGACTCAACCCACACACAAAATATGGACCAGATGTTTGCTCGACCAACAGAGGCATCTTGATAACAGTAGTACACCTACGCTTCTTTAAAAAAACTCGTCAGTAAATTAGATTGTCCCTGTCTCTCCCGCCTTCTCCTCTCCTTTCCCCTTCCTCTCTTGTCCGCCAGTGCATAGGCGCCAATAGCTTAGATGTTTGCTTTTCAAGCGCTGCTAAATTATCTTCACATTGCCGAGCAAATTTTTCCCTTTTCGTTTCTGAATGAATCTTTTTGGGGGCATTTCAGACTGTCTATCTGGTGAAAGGCTTCGCACGCAAGGCTGAAGAGACTGTGGAAAGCCGGTTGCGAAATGCAGGAGATCTGGCGAATGTTGAGCAGAACTTGTTCACTGTGCTCTGTGCCGGCCAGGATGTGGAAACTGTTGTGTCTGCTAGCCGTGGTTTACGTGCGTGTACCCGGGGTGGAGGGGCACGGGAGGCTGTGGGACCCTCCCTCCCGCTCCACAATGTGGAGGCGGGGGTTCGATACCCCTCATAACTACGACGACAACCAGCTGTTTTGTGGAGGATTTTCCGTAAGTGTTTGAATTTGCTTCTTGCGGTTTTCCTTTATTAATGAAGTTAACGCCGTGTTCATAATTTTTAGGGGTTGTCATTTTTGTTGTCAATCGGCGTACTCATCACCACCCTCAACACCCTGAAAGAGGCATCTATGTTAGTGTCTCATCGTCGTCGGTGTCATCATTTTAATCGTCCATTACTATCTGCCTCATAAGGCCAAAACAAAAAAGTCTGTTTCCGACCACCCGACCGACCCTATTTTTTGTGCGTTTTTTTTTTTTTTTTTTTTGACCTGGATCGTACCAGACAACATAGTCAAAGGGAATTCACTCTTAGAGTGAAGGGGAGCTGATCACTCCTCGTCTTAACCAAGATGGAGTCAATGTGCTGTACTGTTCCTGTGTTAAAGTGACAATTCAGAGCCCTTGAATGTTTATTTTTCTGTGCCTGCATGTAAAAGTCGGGGTTAGGGAGTTTAGCCCCGGGTTAGAGTCTAACCTCGAACTAAACTAGCTCTTGGGTTAAATATTCTGGTTGTTTGTTTGTTTGTTTGTTTTAAATCAGGAAGCAGGCCCATTCCAGCAAGGTGCCTATGCCGTTATAGAAGGATTTTTGTCTTTCTTTCTCCGCTTCCTTTTAAATTTAATTTAATTTGTTTTGGGGGTTTCTTTTGTCCTAGTCTTGGTTAGGCCCGTACCCGTGGGTTAAATTAACCTCGAGTTTTGCATACGGGCCCTTGTGCTTCATCTGGTTACTCGCTTGTTTCAGTGATCTCAAACAACAGTCAGGTGTGATTTGCCTGCTGAAAGAAAATCCTTCAAAATAGTACTAGTGCTAGTGGGAAAGAATGCCTAATTTTGTTTTCGTCACTAGTGATCGGAAACAGATAATTACACGTGCATTGTTTTCCTAATCAGGATCACCATCTAGTAGACCCTGGTAAGAGACGAATAGGGAGGGAGGGAGGCAGGGAGGGGAGGGGCAGCCTGGCATTCAGCAAGCACGCAGTTTAAACAAGTTATACATGACAGAAATTCGTTTAAAAAAAACCCCAAAAACAACAACAACAACAACAGTGCTTGGAAAAGATGGCCAACCAGTCTGACATCTCCAGCATTCAGTATTCACCCCCTAATCCCCCATTACCAAGACCCCCACCCCAACCCCCCAACCACCACCCACCCGCCACTGGCAGCCCTTCCCCACCTGCCCACCCAACCCTAACCCAATCAGCCAGCCAGGCAAGCAAACCAGAATGTAAGCACTCGTCTCCAGGCGCTCAGCTGATCCAAATCAACCGCAATTTCCTGCTGTAAAGAGCAGCATAAGAACTGTCCCGTGACACTGTTGTAAAGCCGTCCCTGTAATTTATTTTGTCAGCATAAAACCCCCCACACAAAAAAACCCTTGAAAGATCTGCTGTTGAGGGTATTTTAATCGTTTGTTCCTCCCAAACACACACACACACACACACACACACACACACACACACACACACACACACACACACACACACACACACACACAGAGTTCGTCAGCTTTTTTCAGTCCCCCTCACTGTCAATGGTTAATTTGCTCGTGCATTGGGCTGCATGATTTTAAGGTAATTGGTTGGACGGTAGAATGCACAAATCGGGACCGCGTGAATGACAGGTATTTGTTTCGTTGATGGGAAACTGATTATGGTAATGGTGCAACATGCATAATTAAACTCCTATTGATCGACAGTGGAGAGAGAGAGAGAGAGAGAGAGAGGTGTGAGGGGGGTCTTTCATTGGTCGTGAACAGGCGGAGAAGGAAGGAAGGAGAGGGAATATGGGAGATGGATAAACAAGGCTGATTTGACGGACGGTGCTGATCGAAGAGAGAGAGAGAGAGGGGGGGGGGAGGGGGTGTTGGTCATGGAGAGGTGGAGGAGAAGCGAGATGGAACATGTGTGTGTATTTTTTTTTTTGTTATTGTTGTTGTTGTTTTTATTTATTTATTTATTTATTTGGGGGTGGGGGTGGGGGGGGAGGTGGGCGTTAAATACGTATAATTGGACTCCTCGCAATGTGCCAGCTTTGCGAGTGCTAAAACAAAGAATAAACATCCAGCGAGGTGTTCGCTCTCTCCTTCTCTCTGTCTCTAGCTGGTAGAATGTTCTTTCTTTGCTCATATTCTCGTGTGTGTGTGTGTGTGTGTGTGTGTGTGTGTGTGTGTGTGTGTGTGTGTGTGTGTGAGTTCATTGAGTTTAAATGACTGTGTAACTTGTTTCTACATGTTTTCCCCTATATTCCTACAGCTTATAGAGTTTTCTTCCTTTGCTCATTTTCTCGTAGTTTAGCAACGGCAAGTTCGAACCTGATGGCATTTCTGCTAAAACTTTTACCGTTGAAAAATGAAGATTATTCTCTCTCTCTCTCTCTCTAACGATAAGGATCGTTATCGTTCTCTCTCTCTCTCTCTCTCTCTCACACACACACACACACACACACACACACACACACACACACACACACACACACACACACACACACACACACACACACACTGTCTCTCTCTCTCGCGTTCGCTCGCTCTTTCTCTCCGTGGAAGGAAATGTGTCAAGATTCTGCTTCAAGGACACTTGCTTGCCGCAGAACCTGACTAATAGGAACTGACAGGTTGTACCAAAGGGAGGCGGTGTTATGTGGAGTTTGACTCTAATTGATCGTGAACCGTGTCCCTTGTCGCTGCAGGTCCAATGGAATAAGTATGGCGGCAAGTGCGGCTTGTGCGGGGACCCATGGCCCGGCCCACGGGACAACGAGCCCGGGGGCAAATACGCCACAGGCATGATCAGCAAGAAGTACAGCGCCGGGCAAGTCATTCAGGTCACCGTCCAACTGACAGCCAACCACAAGGTACGTAACACAACAAGGAACAAAAGGGCTGCCGGAGTACCCGGAGAGAACCCCCGACGATCGGCCCGAATGAACGGTGCCACATACGAGAAGGAAAAAGTTGCTTGATTCGTTGGTGAAAGTTATTGGTTGGACAATCACGTGATTGTTTTTCGGCTGCTATTTTTGGTTGGGTTTCTTGCTTGAATAAATATGTACAATTGCCCAGATAGCTAAAAACATTATTTTTAATAATAATAATAATAATAATGAGTATTGTATAGGCGCTTTACCCAATTTCACGAATCGGCTCAAAGCGCCGCGAACTGAACCCAACACGCACGCTCACGTGAATCACACGCATTCACACACCGGACATAAACATATTACAATCACGTGGTGCGAAGGGTCAGCTCAGCGATTTAAATTTCGGAATTTAGAATTGCATTTATATTTTTTTTTTCAAATTTGGTGGGCTGAACATTTCCAAAGCAGAGGGGGGAGGAAGCCGGAGTACCCGGAGAGAACCCCCGACGATCGGCCCGAATGAACGGTGCCACATACGAGAAGGAAAAATTCTTTGCCCCGAGTGGGGCTCGAACCCATGACCTCTCGCATTGGTGACAAGTCTCTTAACCACTAGACCACCGACCGCCCCACTTTTTCAGCTTCTTTTTTTTTTGGGGGGGGGGGGCGTGGGGGGGGGGGTTCTTTCTTGAATGAGAATGTGCAATTGTCCAGATGTCTTTAAAAAAAAGAAGAAGTTTTTTTCCTGTGTAGTTAGAGCCAGGCAGACAAGGACAAAACGGAAAACTATAAACTTCAAATGTCCCGATAATCTTAACCAGGGAGTGCAAAAACATTCTACATCGGGCTTTGCAAGATACGTCTGCTGTTTTCTGGTGTGAATGGCAATGTATGCTTGGCGTCTGTATGTTTCGCTACGTCGTCTGCTAAAAGTAGTGTTATGAGGTCATCTGTCTGTGACTGAGACACATCAAAAAACAAATTCTCGTCGCCAGGCGGGAATACTAGGGTCTTTATGATCAGCGCTGGCACTGTGGCCGAAGGACACAAATACACAGGGCCTCAAAAATGCCTACATATTCCCTGTTAGCCTCAGGCATCATAATCACCCCTACAATTGCTTCAGTCTAGAAACAATTACTACCACGAACAGACTCAAAGGCACGCACCTGGCAGGGGTTTAAAAAATTGAATGTCTCCTTTCCGCTCAGGCCTCACTCGAGTAATGCACGTCTACTTTCTGTTTAGGCCAGAGAGGCAGTTTGCACAAATCCGCTTGCATTAATTTTGTGTCCCACCTCTGTGCAAAAAGTCCCAGCTTCACTGGCCGCTTGCCTCTTTTTGTGACCGCCTGGCATGCACTTTGACCTACATAACACACTTTTTCGTGACAACAAAACTCGCTACAGACTAGCACACTCGCCGAACAGGGTACCCCAAATAAACACCAAACACGACCCCCACGGTCAATTTGTGTCCTTGCACCTGTCGAACACTAGCCTACGCCGTACCGTACGTCGTGCGTGCAGGTTCACCAATACTTTCATTCAAACGTCCGTAAGTCAATGTTCATGCAAGATCCCGAAACTTCATGACTTCGTCAATAAGGGTATTGGTAAAGTGCTCACCAAAACTTGTTTGATTATGGTTGTACATAAACAAGTAAGTAAACAGAAACAAATGTTGTATGACCCTCTCCGTACGTCGTGGGTGCAAAACAACCCATGTTTTTTAAAAGAAGGAGCTTTGATCGCCGTACATTGTGGGTGTAAAACCACCAATACTTTTTTTAAAAATTGATAATCGTACGTTTTTTCCCTTGTTTAAAAGCGTGGGTGTGTTTGCAACCACGACATACGGCGCACAGGTTTTCTTCTTTAAGGGTTGGATGTTTGGGAGTTTAACGTCCTTTTCCACCACGAAAGGGTGATATCAAAAACGGGGCAACGAGAAAAAGGCCAGCACAAATACTATGGCCCCAGCCAGGATTCGAACTCACGACTCGAACATTGAGAGTCCAACGCTCTACCATTCGGCTATCCCGGCTCCCCTTTTCTTCTTTAAAATATGGGTGTATTTGTACCCACGATGTACGGCGCGCAAGTTTCAGGCGACGTAGGGCGAAGACTAGTCAAAGAACAGGATGAAGGTATTCTTTTGACCCCTGTGCATACTAGGCAGGAAGCCATATCGGCTTCGTCCTCTAGTGCAGAAGGAGAGCCGGGGTGGCCGAATTGTAGAGCGTTGGGCTTCTAATGCTCGGGTCGTGAGTTCGTATCCCGGTTGGGGCCAAATATTTGTGCTGGCTTTTTCATCGTTGCCCCGTCTTTGATATCACCCGTATGTGGTGGAAAAGGACGTTAAACCCGCAAACACCCAACCACCCCACCCTCTAGTGCAGAAATCTTTCGTAACAAAGAGTTTTCCTTGATTCTGTCCCTGACAGGGATGGTTCGAGTTTCGCTTGTGTGAGCACAACAACCCGTTCACCAACATCACCCAGGAATGCCTGGACAAACACCTCCTGGTGCTGGACGACACAGGGGAGACCCGATACAAGGTGATCGGCCCGGACGTTATCGACTACAGCGTCAAGGAGAACATCAAGATCAATCTCCGCCTTCCTCAAGGCCTCGCGTGCGCAGCCTGCGTTCTCCAGTGGAAGTACAACGCAGGCAACTCTTGGGGCAAAGACCCGGACACAGGCGCAGAAGGCATCGGGTTCGGACCTCAGGAGCAGTTCTACGGCTGCGCTGACGTGGCTATAGGACGGGAGGACGTGAAGGTTGGGGTGGTCCCGGAGAAGTTCCCGTGGTACGTGCCGGAGTCGGAGTCCGAGTGGCGCTACGGGATCGCTTACGTGTTTGGTGACACTGCTTCCATCTCTGCAGCTGCATGTCTGAAGTGTAGCGAACTGCTGCCTGTGGTCGGCGCAGCTGTGTTGGCCAGTTTGGTCATGCGTTTTGTTTGACGATGTCCTCTATGACGTCTGCAGACAGAGATTTGTTTTTGTTAAGGTTCGATGCGTTTTGTTTGACGGCATGTTCATATTACGACTGCAGGCTGAATTTTTTTTGAGTGGTTTGGGGTGATTTGGGGGGGGGGGGGGGGGCTTGTGTTTGTTTTTGTGTTGTTGTTTTGGTTTCTGACGATGTCTTCATATCACAACTGGAGACTGATTTTTGGACGATGTTTTCATAACTGCAGACCGAATTTTAAAAAAAAAGAAAGATTGAGTGGAGTAGGGGTGGCGGTGAAGGAGACGTTCGTAAATTTCAACCAAAGAAAAACGATTACAGGGGTTAGTTTTTTTTTAAAATATATAAATGTATTCCCACTCCCTGACCAGGGAGAAACAAAATGAGAATGCAACGCAACGACTGTGGTAATATTGAAGCAAATTTATTTCCATTTTGTCCGAATTTTATTTTCCAGTTCTTGACGTTATATTGTAATCATTATTCTGCCTCTTTTCTTCGGCCACTTTCTACTTTTATAGATAATATTTGGCTCAATTTATAATTTCATCGTTACATATACCAAATACCATATATGTTTATAGATCATAAAACTAATCAATTTTGTTAGATTACTTGAGCTTTTGCTGTGATTTTGCGATTATAATTTGAGAGAGAGAGAGAGAGAGAGAGAGAGAGAGAGAGAGAGAGAGAGAGAGAGAGAGAGAACAGTATTGCGAACAATGTACATCAGCCAAAATCGGCACTACCATGCCTGTGACGTCAATTCCATGGATATATTTTCATGAAAGTACTCCGTTGGAATTTGTGAACTCCTCAAGTATTTTATGGCGCAGGTATTTGCCAGCCACCAAAATAAGAATGTTTGCACTTCGGAGGAAGCGGTAAAGTATTGCTATTACTGGTTCGTGAACAGAAAGTACTCCATGCATGTGTAACGCACATTTGGATTGAATGAATGAATGAATGTTTTTATGATTGATTTATTGATTGATTATCACATGATGTGCTCGCTTGTATGGGGGACTTTATAGACTTCACTGACCTAGTGACTTGTGTGAGACGAAACTGTTCTACTCCATACTCCATAATAATTATGATTATGTTTGCAATAATCTGCTTTTGCACTGACAGCACACTAGTGCTTGTCAGGTATGCCATGTGGTCGTGCGCTTCATCGAAACTAAAGCCGGTTCTTAACTGGGCACCGACCGCGGAGCGCCACAGTGCTGTCCACAGTTGTGAGACGGGTCCTACTAATTACCGAAAACAACCGAAAACAACTCTTAATACGGGTAGAACGCAGTTAAAACATAGAAATAACAACACACAAACATGATTAAAGGTGAAAAAAGAGGCCTTAAACAAGTTAAAAGGAAACAGGTACTTATTCACTCCAAGAGAACAGGACGAAATGAACGTCACCCGTCATTAAGAAGCTATAAAGCGAACTTATACAATGACGAAATGAACACCACTTCCAAATTTACATGAGTTGGCACGCTGATGAGAGCAGTCCCGGCAATAAATGCCAAACTTGCTCGAAACACACTTGATCTGACAAAACATTGACCTGTGTCAATCATGTGTATACGGCCGAGCAAAAACGCGAAGGTTCCTATCTGTACTACTACTAGTTCTGCAATATCACCTTTTTTCTTTTAACTTGTTTTAAGGCCTCTTTTTTCACCTTTAATCATGTTTGTGTGTTGTTATTTCTATGTTATAACCGCGTTCTATCCGTATTAAGAGTTGTTTTCGGTCGTTTCGGTTGTTTTCGGTAATAGTAGGACCGTTGTGACACAGTTGTGATTTCGGGGGTTTCCGCCGCTGTGGCGTCATCACGGCAACCTGAATTTGAAATAGCCACAACCGCTGTGACTGTGGTTTCCACAACAGATTCTGACTGGCCGTAGTACGTCACTCGGCGCGCAGACATGGCGGACAGTGCATCTTCAATCGGTTTGTCACCGAGCACAGCTGTGTTCAGTTTTGTAGTTAGTAGACACACCGAGCGCAACGACTGTGATGTGCACATGTGTGTTTCGCGCGCTGTGCCGGCCCAGTTAAGAGCAGACTTAACAGACAAGAAATCAGATCATGTGTTTAGAACGAATGAATGTAACTCTTGACCACTGAAAACTAATGACATTACTGGGTCCAGGTCAGACCGCCCTTTGAACTGTGACCTCGTTCTTGGGGTCATAGTGTGCGTGAATATGATGGAGACTGAGAAAGAACGAAGACTGAGGGTTTTCTGACGATGTCTTCATATCACAACTGGAGACTGATTTTTTTTTTTTGGACGATGTTTTCATGACTGCAGACCGAATTATATGTGAATGCCTGGTATCGATGTTTCTACACTCCACGTTTGAAATGGTTGCTAGTAATCATCAGACGTTGGAGTGAAGACATCAAGATGTCGTTTCTAGAATGTCTTTTCAGCAGCACCACCAGCTTCTGTAGAAACTGAATCCAGTCTGGACAAGCTCATCGTGGGCATATCGTCTTGAACAGGTGATCAAAACCAGGCCATCAACGTTAATGTTAGCACAGGTGAAGAGCGGAGAAATCTCGGAAAACTGGAACAGAATGATCCGTGTACACGATTACGTCAACTCTGCAACGACGTCAATGTAATGTTTTACGATTTTCACCAAATGCGTGTTGTATTCATTATGTTAATCAGATGCACTTTTCTCCTCGAACATATTTTTTTGAAATGATAGATACATTGATACATAATCACATCTCATGCAGTGTCTAAACGTATATGATAAGCATATATCCAGATTATAAACCTGTATTTGTGCCGTGTTCGTTTATCTTTAAATAGCGGTTCAGCCTTGTTCGCGATAGTTGGAGGATGAGCAAAACCCGAAACCCGTGAAAGTCGTTCGCGAAGTCCGTCGGCCGAACGCTCAATTACGACACTGCTTAAACGGTCTAATTCCATCATTGCTAAGCCAGCTTATGTTTTGGAACAGTTTCGCTCGTGATTGCGCCTGTACGCTCGAAATACTCTATCGTGATGATTAGTACGATGCAATGTTGTTTTACACTTTGCGCGAGTGGTGGAACGTTCAAATTCTACGCCGGACTGTTATTACACTACTAGAGCGCTCAGTTTGGTCGCTAATTCCATCATTGCTAAGCCAGCTTATGTTTTGGAACAGTTTCGCTCGTGAGTGCGCCTGTATGCTCGAAATACTCTATCTTGATGATTAGTACGATGCAATGTTGTTTACATTTTGCGCGAGCGGTCGAACGTTCAAATTCTACGACCGTGCTGTTGTTACACTGCTGGAGCGCTCAGTTCGGTCGCCTCGTCAAC
>JACVVK020000004.1:8882500-8892500 GCA_018292915.2 Batillaria attramentaria
TTGGTACAAATCATTTGCATAGAAAACATCAACAACTATCAAAACTCAAGAATGGGAAAAGGGATCTTAATTCATCGTTTATTTTGAGCACCGAATGTCTGCCTGTTTATGAACAGTTGGACACTGAAACTATCAACATTACTTTCCGTGTATTTCTTAGAATGACTTGTGTTCAATGCAGCTGTCCCGCCCTAAACCCCCATCAATCCTTCCAGCCCCCCCCTCCCTTATTCTTTCAACTGGCCATTGAGCAAGTTTTCTAAATTTATTACCATGAGGGTGATGAATATCATCTCAATGAGTAATCAGTTGTACGCACTGACAAAATCCACGATCTTCAGCTAACAGTATCATATAATCAAAAGTACCACTGTTCAGAGATAGGGAAAAGGAATGTTAGTGTATCTTTTTCATGTCTATATAAGCCTACACAAATATACACCCGCGCCCCCCCTAGTAGGAAAAAAAAATCTATTCAGCAGACAACCAACCAAAGCTAAAACTTCAATCTGACATTGCCATGATGCTGATCTGGGAAAAACCCAAGTTATGATAATACCGTAATATCTTCATCTAGTACGCAAGCACACATACAAGCAGGCATGCGTACATATGTCTGTCTGTGTGTATGTATATGCAGATGTACGAGTATGCATGAATGCACAGTATATGTACTTTATACCCATCTGTATACCCATCTACCTACACATCTTCTCTGATTGTAATTGTGTACTACAGAATTGTATGAAAATGTCCAAAATAGAATTAAAAACAAGAAGAAGCTTCATTTACTAATGACAATCCCACATTTTCAGTCCACAACAAAGTCTCTCTCTAGTTAAAATTGGTATGGCAGTGTTGATGATCACATCAGATTGGTCTCGATGCGGTACTCCTCAGATGGTGCAGGCGGAGGGCTGGGAGACCGTGAGCGGGGAGGGCTCGGTGATTGTGAGCGAGGTGGTGACTGCCGGGGTGAGTCTGGCGGTGACTGCCTGGGCGAGTCTGGCGGTGACTGCTGGGGCGAGTCTGGTGGTGAGTCTGGTGGTGAATCACGGATCTCAACCTCGATCTCGTCATCGGGTAGCGCTGAGGGTCCTTTCAATAATAAAAAGCTGGACATGAACTTTTATTAGCCATGGAAGCATGGACAAAATATTTTCACTTTTCGTACTACGAGCAGTACCTATGCAATTGAGATGCAAATCACCAAGCTAATCCACTGCTTTCCTTGCAGGGTTATCTAGAACCAGAACTGGTTTAGTGCTATTCTCAATGTTTGGTCTTGCTCACCCATGAGTCTCACACTAGTACACAGACTATTAATACCACTGTCATACTATTCACTCCTAGTCTCTCAAAAAAAAGAAGAAAAAAAAAGAAGAAGACATCTACGTACATTGGTCAAAGCTTTCAATAATAATAATAATGAGCGCTTTAATATAGGCGCTTTATCCCAGATATTTGGCTTAAAGCGCCATGAGCTAAACCAAACACACACGCTGACGTGAATCACACGCATTCTCTCACACACTGGACATGAACACATTACAATCACATGGTGCAAAGGGCCAGGTCAGCAATTTAAGTTTCAGGATTTTAGAATTTTATGTTTAGGCAGGGAGAAAAAACACTACAAAGTTTCAAGTTTAACAAGACAGCAATCGCGACCACGCAACACTCACACTACACTCCTGTGATGTCATTTTAAAATCGCTGCATAATAATTTCCCATCTATGGGACAATAAAATATTGAAATGAACTTAACTGAATTAAAAAGCGTCACAAAACTCACATCTTATTTCAAAGTATTAAGTCCAAAAAGACCCGCAGTTTAAAAAACAAAATGACAGTCCGCAGACAGTGTTCCCTGTGAATCGAAAATACAAGTCCTTGGGACCCTCTCTCCATATTTTTGAGGATCTTTTTTTGGTTGTTGTAAATTTGGAGTGTCCATACAACAGATCTGTTAGTGTTACGCACAATGGCTCAGCAGAAACGCGATGCTGCAAGTGTCCGCTGCTAGTTTTAGATCGCTTTTGGTCATCAGGTTTCCAGGAGAGAGTTGGAAAAATACTGTTTGTCACGGCGAGACGAAAAACGTGCGTCCCCTGTGACGCGCTGTTCTCAAATGTGTGCGTCAATCTAAGAGTTTTGTGTGTATAAATATGCACAGCTGTGCGTAATCGGGAACACTGACAGAGACAAATACTTCTACTTCAATGTGAGTGCTATACCTGGCAGTGGGTATTCATTGTCAGGCAACACCTCCGTCTCTATCACAGGCACAGGGTCCGGTTCCTCTTGGAAGAAGTCCGATGGTGGTGGCTGCATCTGAAAAGAGAGTCTTTCACTTGTCACTTGGATTCAAATGTCCTGGATATTTGTCAATCCAAGAATTTTACAGAGGAAAATGTGGTCAGTATCTGACACTTTGGCCAAAGTAAATCGTAAAAACAGTTCAGGAAAGTGTGTTAAATTTTTGGCAAAAGTTACTTTTGGTTTTGTCTCAGGTCACCTCAGTCACCCATGCCCGGTAACTGCCCAACAAGATAAGATATTGTTATCTTTTGAATTGAACTGGAATTGAATTGATGTAGAAAATATTTGTCATCATGACCAAATCTTAAAACTGACTCAAGGCAAAATTTCTACAATGATTTTTCATCTGACACAGTATTTACGTCGCCCTCACCAGTGGTTTCTCGTCATCCATGATTGGCTCGGTGATGATCACAGGCTCTTGACTGTAGTCCTGCACCTCAGGCTCCGGCACGTACACATCTGGGCCATCATCCTGGGGCGCGGGCACGACGACGGGCACAACAGGGGGGACAACAACCGGTATCGGCTGCTGTTCCCGATCGTCTGGTACTGGTCGTCGCTTGTTCACCACAGCGTACTCGTCTTCCTGTGGCGGCTGGGGCTGTGGGTCCGGCTGGAAGCCTTTGTTGTCGTAGACAGGGTTCACGCTCATCATAACCTCTGGTGGCTGTGACAGAATGTGTAAATGAAATGAAATAAAGGCAAACAAAACAAGGGCAGAAAGTAAATCACTTGCTAAAAAGTGCAATGAAAAAGAAAAAAAAAGTTTACCTTAAAGTAACAGAATGCTGCAGGACCATTATGTATTAGCACCTAAACACTATTTGTATACATTAACGAAATCACTGATACGCAAAAGTCTCTGATGCTGGTCCACTTAACATATGCTTAGTATGCCTACCTCACATCCAATCTCCTCCCTAAAATACAACCCACCAATAACACAACCACATCTTCGCATGAGTCTTTATACATTTGTAATGCTGATTTAAAATATTTATTACGATTGTATTTTTTTTCTCTCTTTCAAAAACAAAAGCAAAATCACATCCCCTCCACCTGTTTCAAGATGACATTAATTTTGCAAATAAGCATATATGTATGTTTTCCATCACGCAAACAAACAGACATCAACAGACGACCACAATGACACTTCATGGAGATGAAAGTAATCGTTCATGCAAAATGTCGGCCGCTCAACCACAAAAGACCGCCACAATAAAACATTACAGGCACCAAAATGAAATTGTGTGGATAACTTTATCTCTCACAGCAAACAAACCAGTGCCAAGTTAGAGAATGATCCTAGACCTGTACGAATATTTGTTACGGCTCCAAATGTCTTGATGATTCACTTAATGAAAACCACCACATGATGTAAATGTACAGCTCTATATGAAATGATAATTAGCAACAACAAATGTGTAGAGGTGAGTTTCATCCCAGGTTCCTTAAAAACGGTGATGTTATTTTCCAAACCCACACACACAGACATGTGACTTTATCTTTTCTTACAAATCGCTCCATAACAACTGGTCTCCTTTCTGCGTGACCAAAATATGCTGAAAATCAAGAAACCAACACTGACTGCAAAGGTACGGTTCGTCTTAATTAAAAACAAATCTAAATAATTAATCTTAAGTGGTATATAATTACCTGTTGTCTGACAACCTGCACCTGAGTGTTTTGCACTGGGAATAGAATAATCACCATTAATGCATAACCACCATTAAGAAAACATCATATCGAGTTCGACTGTTTAAAATTAAATCTGATGGTGAACAGTTACTGTGTGAAAAAACACACTTGGTGCAACACACACACACACACACACACACACACACACACACACACTATTACATGTATCAACAACATTTCACCAGAAAGTCCAATAAATTTGATATGTGCGGTGAAAGTTCAATGATATCACGAGAAAGAGGCAGAGAGAACGAACGAACGAACGAACGAACGAAACTTTATTTTACAAGGATAAAAGAGAGAGAGAGTGAGAGAGAGAGAGAGAGGTTTCTAGATTCAGTGTCATGGCGAAAAAAGGCATGCATTGTATAGGTATGTATTCAGGTGCAAACCTGCTCTCAGCTTCTTGATCTTCTTCTTCTTCCTGCAACCAGATACAAACCTCATTTTACACAATTCCTATTGCTACAACATGCATGTACACACATGCGTATATATATACTGCACATCCTCAACAGAGGAAAAATAGCTTGACTATTTTGTTTAACAGTTTAACAAGCTCACAGTTATCAAAACAACAAAAGTGGGGGGGGGGGGGGGGCGGAGAAATGGCCAAAAGATGTGACAAGAGGACATAAGACATAAGACATAAGACATAAGACATTTATTAAATTTCCAAAAGAGGAACATTGTTTTGAACATTGAGGAACAGGACATTATAACCATTAAAAAAAGAACCCCCCAAAACTGGCACTCACGAGCTTCTGATGAGGCAGCAGGCAAGTATGAAAAGGATGATAGCGAGGAAGATAAGAAGAATGGCGATAATGAAGACGGCCAGCACCGGATCCTCGGTGAAAGAGAACTCCTCATCATCATCTGCTTCCTCGACCTGAAACCCGCAATGTTCATGATTTCTGAAGATGGTGGTCAGAGCTGCGACATTAACTCTTTGACGACGAAGCACAATTTCTAACACGCGATTTCCTATAGGAAATCGCGTGTTAGAAATTGTGCTTCGTCGTCAAAGAGTTAAAACTTAATTACTCAGCGTATGTAGTTTGGCTGTCTGTTGATGAAGCACAATGCACAGCTGCCTATCATAATAATAATAATAATAACCGAGTATTGTACAGGCGCTTTACCCAATTTAAAAAAAAAAAATCGGCTCAAAGCGCCGCAAACTGAACTCAACACGCACGCTCATGTGAATCACATGCATTCTCCCAAACACTGGACACGAACACATTACAAGGGACAAGGGAATGGACAACTCAGCTATTTTAGTATCGGAATTTAGAATTGCATTTATTTTCAAATTTTGTGGGCTGAACATTTCTAAAGCAGAGGGGGAGGAAGCCGGAGTACCCGGAGAGAACCCCCGACGATCGGCCCATGATCGGGAATCAAGGCAAATGATCAAATCAGTTGAGGCAAAGAGGAACACAAATAAAGTACCCCCCCCCCCCCCCCCAAAAAAAAAAAAAAAAGGAAAAAAAAGAAGGGTTATCACTGACCTGCACTGACTTGACATACAGAGAGCGGTAGGATGGACCAGCCTCGTCTGAACTGATTTGACCATTCAAAATGTCGTGCAGACGTTCTCCGGAGAAGATGAAATATGAACCATCAGGGCGTTGGCCAATGGCTGACATCATCACATCCGTCCTGTGAATATCGTTATTTGTAAATCAGGGCATAGAACAAACGTGAGTTGAACACGCAAACCAGTACTAATGACTAAGTAAATAAAATAAAAAATATTGCAGCAAAGGATGGTGTATTGCCTAGTTGAATATATGCTTTTGCCAACTGGAGCTACCAAACCAACACCATTACAAACACACTCTATAAAAATCATCTAACAGAATACAAATCTACCTCAATATGAACACAGACAATGTCCAATAATGATGTTATCCCTTAAAGTCTCTTATTTCGTAACGCTGATGAGATGAAGAACTGCCGCCTTCGAAGCTGTAAGGGTGTTTGCCAGACAGAAGGGTGTTTCATTCGGCCATTGTGAACATTCTCGTGACTGTTTTCCTTCTAATGTTAGAGAAATAAGACTTTCTTTGAGCCTATGGTCCATTTCTGAACAGACTGGGACTCAACAAAGCTTCTAAAAGTAGCTAGTAATCAGCACCATCTAGCTGGTCCTCAGTCCGCAACCAGATAACCTCGTCTGCTCAGTACGCGGTTCACTTCTACAACAACTTACACGCCGGCAAAAGCCACCGAGTGGAGTTTTTTGGGGTTTTTTTTTTTCGTAGTTGTGAGTGCACATAGAACCCCTCTCTCTCTTCTGTAGTTTTAATCTATCATAATTACTTACCAGTTTAGTCTGCCATTTCAATACTGTCAATATGTACTTATTTCCCACTGAGCATTAACATAAGCGGTGCTGCTTGTTTATGCTCACTGTTTGCTTGAACGACTTGTCAGTATTGCAATAAACCTGTTTAAACCTGTGGGGTGAGCGGTGGTCTAATAGGCAGCGCGTCGGATTTAGCCGCTGCGCTACTGAATGGCCGTCACCAATGTCACGGCGATGAAGCGTGGGTTCGATCCCAGGTCGAGCTTGTGATATGTGATACCGGTTTTTCCTGGCTGCCGGGCTGCTCATCGGGGGTTTCTCTCCGGGTTATCTGGCTTTCCTCCCCAAGCAAAATTGTAAAAAATATAGGATAGGTATTGGGTGGCGCTGCACTGTGGCAACGCGCTTCCCCTGGGGGGAGGCAGCCTGAATTTCCCGACAGGGATAATAAAGTAAAAAAAAAAAAAAAAAAAAGTCACCACAATGGCTTCAGATGCTGTATTGTGACCCAAGTGTCTGATTCTGATGCCCTGACTAAGCGCATTCAATGAAAAGTTTTCCACAGCGCTGTTCTGTACCTGAGAAATGTGCAGAGACTTCAATCTGTCACTTAAAAAACTCAACCCGAATAATTTATTTAAAAAAAAATAAAAAGATAAAAAAGGAGGGAAAGCAAAAGGGGGTTTAAAAGCTGCTTACGATGTGTAAGAAATGGTCCCATCATCTTTGACGTGGTCTCGGATTTCACGTATACAGCCGAAAACAATGTGATCATCTCCGGAGGTGGTGTTCCTCAACACACTGAAACCATGAAAACAATATCATCGTTTACAACCAGAAATCTGCAGCCAATATCTTTGCAGATGTACCTCCCCCCACCCCTACCCTCCACATAAGGCAAGGAAATGAATATATATTATCATTTCTTTAGTATTATCATTAACGTTTATCATACATGTACTCTTGTATATATATAGAGAGTTTTCACAGTGAGATGACCCTGATTACAGAAAATACACCACACCAGTTTGTTGATTTCAACAACAAAAAAAAGTTTTAAACGTGGCCAAACCTTGTAAATTCAATGATGATCATACAACACATAGCAGATTTGCTGATGACAATATACATTCAACAGATATGCATTCCCAATGTAGCCTGCAAGTCCTCTAGGTGCCACAATTTTTAAACTTTTTTTCATTTTTCATTTTTTTTTTTCAAGCTAAAATGTCATTTAAGCTGGTACGAGTCTCACTTGATCAGCTGGTCCTGGTACACCCTCACATCACTGGATGGCTGAGAAACTTCCAGTCTGATTTCATTGCTGTCCGGGTCTGTCACAAAAATCTGACAGAGACAGACAGAAAGCAGATACGTTTAGACAGGTGAGACATTGAGGGTGGGGGGGGGGGGGGTTAAACAAATTAATGACTGAATGAATACTTGTGTTCAAAGATGTACAGCAAGGGTCAAAAAGCGGATTTCTTTACAGGAAACAGCAGAAACCACCACAACAACAATAATTATAATACTACAAATGTGACATGCAACAATTTTTTAACACATACTGCACAAGGGGAGTCTCCGTTCTTCCAGCTCTCATCAAGTTTTCCTTGTGTGGTAGTGCAAGATATTAAACTCAAGCGGGATTTCTGTTTTACATTTATATGCTCATGTGGACAGATGAGACATTAGATTCATGTTTTATCTAGTGTCACAAGGGTGGGTAGTTGTTTAGGAGTCAATAATGATCATACAAATGTGACATGATGATAATGAGTATTGTATAGGCACTTTACCCAATTTCATTGAATCGGCTCAAAGCGCCACAAACTGAACCCAACACGCACGCTCACGTGAATCACACACATTTTCTCACACACTGGACATAAACACATTACAATCACGTGGTGCGAAGGGTCAGCTCAGCTATTTAAATTTTGGAATTTAGAATTGCATTTATTTTTCAAATTTGGTGGGCTGGACATTTCCAAAGCAGAGGGGGAGGAAGCCGGAGTACCCGGAGAGAACCCAGACATGCAACAACTTGCACACCTTTTCACACATTTCATACTGCACTGTGGGATTCTCCATTCTTCCAGCTTGCATTAACTTTTCCTTGTGTGGTAGGGTAAGATGTTATACATGTACTAACTCTAGCTGGATTTCTGTTTTTATGTTTAAGTGCTGATATGGACAGATAAAGACATTTACTTATATTTTTGTTTGGTGTAGTATCACGAGGGTGGCTTGATGTTTAGAAATTAACGTCCTTTTCCACCGCATAAGGGCGATATCAAAGACGGGGCAACATGAAAAATGCCAGCACAAATATTTGGTCCCAACCCAGATTCGAACTCATGACCCAAGCATTGAAAGTCCAACATTCAACCATTTGGCTGTCCAGAGTATCACAAAACAGACCAAAAAAAACCCACACACAACAAAGAACTTTGATCCGTACCGTCACGCCGACGCTGCTTGATTTCTCACCATCGGAAGCAACCACGCTCAGCGTCTGGATACGGCTAGCTGTGTTGAGTTCATACAGCAGCCTGGCGTTGCGGATGATGCCGGTGGTGGGCTCAATATCAAAGTAGTCCGTGTTGGTGCTGACGGAGTACGCCAAGAGCTGAGAACCGACAAGGTCCTCGTCTGACGCATCTACCTGCAGGATGCTCTGGGCAAATGGGGCGTTGATGGGAACACCTATGGAAAACAAAGTGAAAAAGAAAAACTTCCAGATGTCATGCAAGGTGACCCCCTGAACTCCTCTTTATGAGCACAGTGATAGGCTCAGCTAAAAGTCAGCCCGGCTCCGCATGCAGAAGTCGAGGTTAGGGAGTTAAGCCCCGGGTTAGAGTCTAACCTCAAACTAAACTAGCTCTAGGGTTAAATTTTCTGTTGTTTTTCGTTTTAAATCAGGAAGTGGGTCCATTCCAGCAAGATGCCTAAACCGTTACAGAAGGATTTTTGTCTTTTTTTCTTCGTTTCCTTTTTTATTTAATTCTGTTTTGGGGTTTCTTTTGTCCTAGTCTGGGTTAGGCCTGTAGCCTTGGGTTAAATTAACCTCGACTTTTACATTCGGGCCCTGATCCTTTTAAAGTCTCAGTATGTTTGTCAAGCTAACAACAACGCTGTGGAAAACCTTCCATCGAATGTGCTGAATCCATGCATCAGTATCACTCACGTGGGACACAATATAGCATCTGAAACCAGTGGCGACTTCGTTTGGTGTATATGTTGTTGTTCTACGTAATTCTGCGTTGTAGCAGCGTACTGCGTACTGAGCAGACATCATTATTTGGTTGCGGACTGAACACCAACTAGACAGCGCAGATTAGTAGCTATCTTTCGTGACTTGGTCGTATGGACATGTAATACAGGTATAGAAGTGTAAGGCCAAAGAAAGTCATATCTCTCTACCATCAGATGCCGCAAAGTCATGAAATGGTCTCAGTGGCCAAAAGGAACGTCTCTTCGTTTGGTAAGCAGTCGTAGT
Source organism: Batillaria attramentaria (assembly GCA_018292915.2). NCBI lineage: Eukaryota > Metazoa > Mollusca > Gastropoda > Batillariidae > Batillaria > Batillaria attramentaria. Next base: position 8,892,344 of record JACVVK020000004.1, read on the forward strand.
AGAGCCTTAAAGCTTAATTTGTAAGCGGCAGTTTTCATGGTGACTACGGATGACTGAGTCATCGTTCACATCATTGTAAGCCAGTACAGTATGTCTATGGTGTGTGTACCCTTCGATTCCCGATCCAAAATCCAAATGGCGACAGTAACTTTAGAAA
>JACVVK020000004.1:8895000-9002500 GCA_018292915.2 Batillaria attramentaria
AACCCATTGCAACCAAACCTGTTGAGTGATAAAAGTAAATCATTTGTGAACTGACCCTCATTGGGAACTCAGGGTCATTGTCATTGACATCAAGGACTCTGATGATGAGTACAGTCTCTGATGATGCTGGCGGGTCACCACGGTCCTTGGCAACAATGGTCACCTGTAATGAACAGGAGTGGAAACAGACAGATTAGCAATGTGTCAAAACAAGGGATCGTGCCATGAAGACAAGCTTGATAACAGAAAGTAAATCCAAACGGCGACAGTAACTTTAGAAACAAAGTGTCATACCACAGAATTTGTGAAAGCAAACATAGGTTCCAGGTACATGTAATAACTAGTTGCTCACCCCTGCCCTCCTTCCCTCAGGGGGGAGAGAGAGATGTTGATGATGAAACGTTTTTTTTATTCAGGATAGAGCATTTAGGCGTTACTGCCTGTCTTACAAGCTGTCCTGCTATTCTACATTAAAGGGTAAAAAGTCAACATTCAAAACAAGGGGGGAAAAGGGGGGGGGGGGGGGAAGAGAAAGAAAAGACAAACAAAAGTATTAACTATCTAAAGGAAATGAAGAAGAGAAAAGTACACATGATAAACAAATCAGAACATACGTGGCATGTGTCGATGATATTAGTTGTATGCCAAGTAAGAACTTTAAAGTCGTCACTATTATTCGAAAACATGTGTGTAACACATTGCATTTCCCACTTTAGTTGGTCGTCAATTATGACACCTAGTAGACGGTGGTTTGAGACTTGCTCGATGGACTATGATCCAACTAACAACCGTAGAGGAGATAGTCTGTGTTGTTGTTTTTGGCGCATTGTTATGGCATGCTTTTGGTTTTGGCGGTAGAGAGAGAGAGAGAGAGAGCAAGACCGAGACCGAGAGGGTGGGTGGTGTTTGGGAGTTTAACGTCCTTTTCCACCACGTAAGCCGAGACCGAGAGAGATTTCATAAGTCAACACCCCTTATATGATCTCATGTGTTTATTTATGAACTTGTCCGTGAAGCCGAAGGCAAATTTCCATTTTATGGACAATAAAGTCATCATCTGTATCTGTAAAAACGTACCACATAAGACTCCACCTGCTCGCGGTCATACACCATTTCAGCACGGATGATGCAGGTGACTGGGTTGATGCGGAACTCAGGCGTTTTCTGTACCAGATCTTGCCTGACATTGAAGGAGTAGTCGATGATGCCAGCATTGCCAGGATTGCGATCAGTTGCCTTGCAGTCATACACCAGCATGCCCAAATACTGGCTCTGTGAAAAGCAATGTCTTTTCCTCACAAAATTCATAAACAAGTGAGACCCGTACTTTTAATGAGTTGTGGTGAGGGGTGGGGTGTTAAAGGGAACGCTTTTAAAATTTAAATTTCAAAAATAAGAAACGCCCTATTTGGGGGGATTTTAAAATAAAGATTTCCACGCCCAGGGCCGAGAGTGTCACCCCTGCTGTATATATGTAAATGTGTAACACTCTAGCTATTGTGTGGCACCCAGACTTACAATGGGAGATCGGGCACCAAACAAATCAACATTAATTTATTACACACCTCAAGCACATCGATGGAGAAGTTGGAGGTGGGCGGGCGGATCCATACTGGAGCGTCATTGATGGCCTCCTGTACAGTGATCTCCACCGGCACGGATGTGGAGCACATTTCACCAGTGGAGTTGTCTCCCTTCATATCTTTGGCTACCACGCGGAACTGGTACTTGCCCGGCTTGTTGCGAAGGCTTCTGCCGACCACAACGCGGCCTGATGTAGGCAGAACGCTGAACAGCTGACTGGCATCTGTACAGAAGCCACGCATAATGAAGCGTATTTTTTATGTGAACATTATGCATATATTCCCACCACCTATTAATTATAAATTGCAATTGCCAGCAGGATTTTTTTTTCTTTTTTTTTTAAACAGCTTTGCATAAATACACTGATTCCATTTATTCCAGCGTATATAGTGATGATCACTTTCACAATGTGAAATACATGCACACATGCATTCATCACATCTCTCTCTCTCTCTCTATCTATATATATATATATATATATATACTACACACACACACACACACACACACACACACACACACAATAACTACCATAAATACGTAAATATACTTCATAATTTGTACCTTTTACATAACTTTAGAGGTTGTTTGAAAATTGTGTTTCCCCACCAAACACACCCAGCAACATCGTCAAAGCTGCATAACAACATTTTTACCTGATGGTTGAGCACTTGCACTGTCAATAGAAAAAACAAGCATAGCATTCTCTCCAGAGTCTCTGTCTTCAGCGTACAGCTCCACCACCTGATCGCCGATGTCTGCTGTCTCGATGACAGTGCCTACGTAGTTGGTTTGCAGGAATCTTGGGCAGTTGTCATTCTTGTCCAAAATATTGATGTACACCTGTGAATTTGAAACAGCGTTCAAAGGTTTGTCTCTTCACAAAAGTCTACTGTACACCTGAAGCAATCAATAATTATACTGTTTAACCAGAAAGCTAGTGCTTGCCACTGAAAAAAAGACAGTGGGGCGGGGGAGGTGGCAGTGGGGGGGGGGGGGGGGTGTCTCAAAATATATTTTGACATATTTCAGAGGCAGAGAGAACAACCGAGTGCAGCTGAATTTGTCCGCATAATATTTCATGATTAAGAAAGCGTACGGCCAAAGCGTGATTCTCACGAAGAGGTTAGTGATTGTTGTGATGGAGGCTGGACTCCAAACCTGGCAAATGCAAACCAGAGAACTCAAACAGATTCAGGTCTGTGGTGATTACTTCTCGACTGACCACGTGTGCCCCAAGTACTGGTACCCCATGAAATATGGTCCCTTTGACAGGACACATTGCACACAAAATTTGAAGTAAAAATGTTGAAAACTTTCTGACATACAAGCATTTAAAAAGACCCACTGACCAGCAGCTCACACAGTTAAAGAGAAACTTGGCGCTGGCAAGTGCTGTTCATTTAGAAACTTGGCATCAAAAGCGTTAATAACCCAGGCAGCGTAAACAGAATCCTACCGAAATAGATGTACTGCGGCGGTCCTGTGGAGTATTGGGACTGTCATATGCTGTGACCTGGAAGGAGTATGTGCTTTCCACCTCACGATCAAACCTTGGATGGCCTGGTTTGTAGAAAATTTCACCCTGGGGAAGAAAATTTTTTTTTGGTATACACAAGGTATTTTACACAAAAAACAATTTACTAATAAGCCTAATGGACGACAAATTTGGTCTCCTAGACACAACACTCACACACACACACACACACACACACACACACACACACACACACACACACACACACACACACACACACATCACAAACTATTCACACACAATGAAATTTCCCTCCTCACAGAGGTATGACAAAGGCTCTGTTTCCAACAACTAGAATCTAATTGTAGAATCTGATCCTAAACAACTACAGTAATTTTACACAGGCAGGTACGCTTGCATTTGGCATTAAAAATCAATGCGTTTATAAATTTATATATAAATAAATAAATATATATCTAAGTATTGGAGAGGCACTTTTCCCAATTTCTTGAATCGACTCAAAGTGCCCAAACTGAACCCAACACTCACGCTCACGTGAATCACATGCATTCTCTCACACACTGGACATGAACACATTACAATCACATGGTGCGATGGGTCAGCTCAGCTACCGAAGTTTCGGAATTCAGAATTGCATTTATTTTCAAATATTGTGACCTGAACATTTCCAAAGCAGAGGGGGAGGAAGCTGGAGTAGCCGGAAAGAACCCCTGACGATCGGCCCGAATGAACAGTGCCATGTACGAGAAGGAAAAATTCTTTGCCCTGAGTGGGACTCGAACCTGACCTCTCACATCAGTGACAAAGTTGCTTAACCACTAGACCACCGACCGCCCCGGTCAATGTTCTGAGTAGGAATCACCTCATGCAGCCTGCCAGGGGTTACAAGCTCGACTGTTTTCAACACCTCTTTATCAAAGTTTCATCAGAGCTAGGCCACAACTTACGGTGACGTTGTCAATGGTGAAGTATCTGTCGTTCACAAAGTAGCGCACCACCCCATAATCCTCCTTGTCAATATCAGTGGCCAGCACTTGGAGCAGTGGGGATGTGGAAGTCTCATCCTCTGGCAGGTTGATATCATAAGCGTTCTGAGGAGGAAGAGACAAAGGTATGAGCGCAGATCAAACAAATTTACTGCAGTTAGTTATTTAGGGCTGAACACTGCACAAGCAACAAAGACTATTGCGCAGCGAATCTAGGTCCTTCTCTGCCAGATTAAAATAAAAAGGGAGACCATAAAACAAGACGTAAATATATATATAAAATATATGTAAACACGTTTCACTTCTTTGTACATCGAACATTTAGAAGACAAGGATAGTCCGTATTACATAGAGGCCTAGTAATTAAATGCCAGAATATTTATAACACGTTCGGCCCTGTCACGCAGTCTAAAAACCACACAGCATCGTCAACCATCATCCTCACCCTCATCATCATGCACAATTAAAACTGCCCCATCTTTCACGCCCTCCTTAGGTGCCACCCATGACCTGGGAGGGATACCACTGGAGCTAAACTTGGCGATCCCCTACACTGCGCCTCGCCAGCAAAGTGTTGTGAACGTGAGGGCTCAAAACGGAAACCTAAGCACAGAGTGAGTTACATGTAATTTTTCGTCCTAAGGCTCTTTTGTCTCCGGTGAACGAAATGGGTGTTTCGTTTCCAAGCACCTACATTGGGGTCCACTCTTTGTCACTCCCTGACCCAACCAGATGTACAGCTTTATGCGTAAACGGACAGCACTCTTGCGTTTTCCATCGCTCAAACTTACTTGGTTGTATGGCAGGTACATTCAATGAAGGGCAAGGGAAGTGTTTCAAACTGCATTAATTTTATAATATTCAGCTGGGACATCAAATCCAAACAAAGGTCACTCTCACAGCATACCTTCTGAAAGATTGGGTTGTTGTCGTTGATGTTGATGATTCTGATGAAAATAGTGGTGGTGTTGGACAGCTGTGGAGACCCACTATCAAAGGCACGGGCTACCAGAGTTACGTTTTGTATCTTTTCATAATCCAGACGCCCATTCACTTGTAACACACCTACATCACAAAAGATAAATGGATAAATAAAACAGAATGTTTAAAAAAAAAAAAAAAAAAAAAGAGAGGAAAAGAAAGATCAAACAGGAAAAACGAACAAAAGCAAAATTAAAATAACACAGAGGAATAAACCATCCCATAAAGTTTCTTCTCCAATTATCTTCCATTTTGTTGAGATCAACTCGCACGCGCACACACATGTGCACATCGCACAACTCCTGCCACAAAGAATGTAGCAGCACAGTGTGACACATTTACGACACAGATTCTGTTACATCACCTAGTGCATGAAAGGATGCATCTCCTTGAAAATCATCAAAACAAGTTATCAATGAAACTTTTTTTAATCACTGTTACAATTTATAAAAAACAGATGAAACCAATGACCCCCCCCCCCCCCCCCCAAGAAAAATGAGAGAGAGAGAGAGAGAGAATTGAGAATTGTTTATTGATAGGCCTTTAGGCCCATTCAAAGTTGAGAGTGACATCACGACATTCTTACACACATTAATACATGTACAAAAAAATAAACAAAAGTGCAAAACAAAGTATATCAACCCAGATGAGCAAATGTAGTCTTTTTCTTAAAGCTAAAAAAAATATATAATGCCAGAGAGAGAGAGAAACAACAACTGAGGTCACCTTGACATGCTGTGATTTACGTTACTTGCAAGAATACCCAGCGAATGTGACCGCAACAAGTCTTGCACTTACCTGAAGATGAACTGATGAGGAAGAGCTGATCAGGATTCACTGTAAGCTGGTACGATGAGATAGCGTCATCCTCGTCGAAGGCGAGGAGAGAACCCACAAACGTTCCGCGGGGTCTCTCTTCCTTCACTTCAAACTCATAGTTGGGTTGTTCGAAGAATGGTGCCTGGTCATTGTACTCCAGGATACGAATGAACAGCATTCCTGAGAAGCCAAAGATGTGCCTCAGAAACAGTCAACTGATTACTTATAACTGCGTTCTTGCTCACAGAACCTAAATGAACTGTAACCCTGTTATAAACCACAGCCGTTGTTGCCTGCATGTTGTCTGCTGCTAATCGATTATGCTGTCAACTCAGTATAAAGGAAATAACACCATTCAGGATAACCACTCTCCCTTCGGCCAAGGAATTGACCCGGCCTCTCAGCCACAAGCTAGCAGGCAACACGGTCAGTCTTTATGGAATGCGCGACAAATGTTGTAACTATCAGTGTTAGGGTTATCACTTTGACCCCACTGAACGCACTGCGCAGTCCGGCAGAGCCATCATTCAGTATAAGCCAAGGACCGATCATCATGTGTTCTTGTTAACGAGATTTTGCGTTGTGTCCGTACATGGTCACATCATGACTACTGATGAAGCAAGAGAGCTAACTTGAAGCACCCTTCTCCTGGCTTTCTTCGTGATCAGTAAGCTGCAGGGCACAGTATTTCAACTTTTGGGGCATTTTTTGGTCCGATTTTTTCTTACACGTTTTCTGCTCAGGTCAGTGGTGTTTTTGTTTCAAATTTGATAGTATTCCATTGTGTATGTGTCTGTGAATTGTGATGTCTAATAATGTTTTCTGTATTGTCAGAAATGATGCAACCACTATGTTAAGATTACCCGTATAAAACAACCCAGATTTTATCAACTGGCAGAACTATTACACACCCAGAAACTGTGAAAAACTGTACCTGTTCCAGACTGTCCAGGCACTGTTAAGTCTTCAACTAAGAGCGGAATCTGCATGAGGTTGACCTGATCTCTGTCAAGCTTGGCATTAACTTGCACAATTCCAGTTGTGGGCTGAATTCGGAACAGGTTCTGCAATAGACACAATTATTCTGCTTATCATATAACGAACCAGAAAATGGCACAAGTGACTGACCATGTTCAGCACAAACACCATGGTCATTTAACAGCATATCATGTTCATAAACAGACTATGGGGACAAAAAGGTAACCTACCCAGCGAAGTAACTGCTGGTAGCACAAGTTTACAATCTGTCTGAAAATATGAAACTTCATACTCAAGAATAAGCCATTTTAATATATGACCACACTAGACACAGCACTGGAAAAGTTAAGGAAACACTTGTATAGTAAAACCCTGCAGAGCTGAGCTAAGATGAAAATGAAACATTCAATTTTATTAGATTTAAAACAGCTTTCAACAAATTCGACTTTCTATAACTGCTGCAGGTTACTGACAGCAGTGAAGCTATAAGTGCACTGTGCACTCTAAAATATGGCATGGAACGAACCGTGAAATCAAAGTCATTCCTGTTTCTCTCCTCGCCAGATGGACCAAACGCCTGGAGAGGTTCAAGAAAGCTGATGCTAAGTCTGGCGTCAGCGTCATTGTCATATGCTGGGATAGTCGTGACAGTATAACCAACAGGCTCATCTGTGAATACAAAAATAAAAAGCAAGAGAATGAAAAGCATGAAACAGACCCCCCTTGATCACCACCACACTCACACACACACACACACACACACACACACACACACACACACACACACACACACACACCAGGAAGAACCCAACAAACCAAACAAGCAACAAAACAACCAAATGTAATAAAAGAACAAAAATAAGCCACACACAAATGCTACACGGAAAAAAAAAATAGATATGTTCAAAAAACAGACAGCATGACTCACTCTCTGAGACAGTCACTGAGTGTGTGGGAGGATCGAAGTAAGGGTTCTTGTTGTTCGTGTCAATGATGTTGACGGTGACATAAGCTGTCCCTGTTCTGCTGGTGGGGCTGCCACGATCCTGTGCCTTCAGCTGTCAAAATCAAGGATTTCAATTAATGCCAGCATACCTCAAACACTTCGCAGTCAAAAGGTGGATCTTCATTAAGGGAGGTTACGTTACGCTTTTAGCTATGTATGGTGGTGTACTCTCAGTTTTCACCCCATAGTCCACAACTTGTTGCTACCTGAGTTTGCAAAAGCGGAAAATTTAATTTGCTCAAGTTCTAAAACCAGAAATCAGGCGTATGCTGGAAGACGTGCACCCTCCTTAAAACTGGAAAATTTAACTTGCTCAAGCTCTAGAAAGCTCAGGAAATCTGGCATATGCAGAACCAGTCTGCAGAGTGGGAGGGAATTACTTAGTAATTGATTCTGCAGCATGGAATGGACACTTCAGGCTGTGGGATATTCCACTACTCGATGGCTCCTTGTACACAATGATTAAATCGGCATAAAATGCACCTATGCTTTACACTGTCGAATTCGGTGCAGGATCCACGCATGGGAGTTTACGACTGAAAAAGCTAAACTAAAATCTCATCCTTCCTCCTGAACAAACTTCCCAGTTGTCTCATCGTGCAGAGGTATAGTTCATCAGATAAACAGACCATGACAATGGTGTCCAATGTGCTGCCATTTGCACTGTGCTGTAACCAACACTGTGTTGTTGGAAGAGAGGCGACATCAACTCACCAAAAGAAAATACCGCGGCTGCAGATCATAGTCAAATGTGGCGTCAGATGCAGTAAGGATATCAGCACGGATAACACCATTCTGAGTGTCTGCTGGCCGCGCAACAAACTTGCCAAAATTCCCTGACTCGATGAAGATGTCCACCTGGCCATTCCCAGTTGTAGGGGAGTCAGCATCCGTAACAGACACCGTCAGTATGGACTTGTCTGGTGGAAAAACAAACAAATCATATACAATAAAGACATCATGTTATTAACAATACCAGTAAAGACAGGCGCAATTTTTGTGTGCGAGATGTCTGGCATGATAAGGGCTGAGGCTCAGGGGGCAAAACAAAAAACGGCTTTTTCAGCTTTCCAATCCAAAAGACACCATCACAGACTTGTCAGGACTACTTAATAATATGGGGATGTCACATTTAAACATTTGAAACGTGTGTGTGTGTGCGCGTACGTTGGTCATTTATCAAACACCAGCAGAACACAGTTACCCGAAGAAACTTCAACTAACTGCACATTGCTAGCACCAGAATATTCGAAACATTATTCATCATGTTACACCAGACCCTCCTCTCTGTGTGTTCCAGCAGGTCTCTTCTCACCAGTGTTGTTTGTTGAGAAGTTCTGTCACAGTTTGTGGCCATTTCTTAGCTCAGAATGAAAACATAAATTCACACAAAAAGGGAAAACGTCTATGTGAGTCAATAATGTCCAGCTATGTGGACTGCTGAGGTGCCATGTTCACATATAAGTGCCCACCTCCTATGGTATTCTCAGGTATGTCAATACTGTAGTTGCTGGGCAAGAAGATGGGATCTTTGTTGTTAATATCCTGCAATGAACAAAGTAACACGTTAGCTGTGGCCAACATCATCACTAGCTTTCGTACATAATTAAAGAACAACAACAACAACAAAGAAAAAATCCCACTAAAACCCTAACAACCACAACAATAAAACAACAAACAAACAAACAAAACCAAACTTTCAAAAAGAAAAAGAAAAAAGAAAAAAAGAACACTAACTAAAGTTGGACACGAAAAAACACTTTAATGCCGGACGAGTGTGAATTATAAGGCAATTCTTAAATAACAGTAAAGTACTGTGTCTGATAAAGTGAACAAAAGAAAATCTGCACAAAAATGTAAAGACTGTGAGTATGAAACGCAGCCATTACTTACAATGACTCTGATCTCAATGTCAACTGGAATACTATTGCGATTACCATCTGAGGCAAGGGCTTGGAATCGGAAACTAGCGAAGAAAAAGAAGCAAGAACACAATTATTAATAACCATCTTGGCCAACCTCAGTTCAAATGCACACTATGACAGTATCCATCATATTACAGGTATTCTGAGTACAAGGATGTACCATACAAGGGGTGTGCCCACCTGGGAAACTACAGTAATTGAAATAATGAACTCTCTGCACAATATTAATAATGATAGTGATAAAATATAATGTGCATGAATGTAGACATTTTACCCAACTGCTTTTGGCTCATGGCACTGTAATCTGAACCTGACATGCAAGCTCACATGAATCTCATGCATTCACTTTAACACTGGACATCAACGAATTTCAGTCATGCGGTGCAACAGGTAAGCAACGTTATGCATAGTTTGGATTTTCAAATTACATTTATCTTCTGGGCTGAATACGTTCAGAAAGCAGAAGGTGAGGAATCTGGAATATTTGGAGATAAGCCCCAGCCCGAATACACTCTCCTGTCTTGACACACTGCCAGACGAACACACACACACAGTACAAGTACAGCTGGAAAAACTCACTATCCATCTCTTGTATCATCATACTCAATAGGCCGGATGGCTGTGACGTTGCCTGTGACAGAGTTCACCTGCCACAGTCTGGCATCAACCTGGCCAGGTGGGATGGAGTATGTGATTGCGTCATTGTCCAGATCCCGAGCCTGCCACACAGCATGAAAAAAAAATCAGGTATGAACCACCTCAGTCCAGGTACAGTTGCAAAAGGACGTTATTGAAAAGGTCAGTTGCAGCACTGGATGTGCACAAAATCATAGAATTATGCGTGACTCAATTGCAATCAGTATACCCATAACTGGCACAAACTGAAATGATGTTCATCAAAAGTGCAAAACCAATTTCCTGCCCCATTCCTGAAGTAAGTACCATTTTAACCATTCAAAATAGTAAAAATCCACTGGTTTATGAGAATTCAAACACAATGAGTGAGGCTGGAATTAATAATACACTACATCAGTGATGTCTCTTTCATTTTTTGCAATAATTCATTTTTACCTTAAATCTTTTTCTTTTTTTTATAAATCAAATTACACAATTCGCTTTTGAGCGAGCCCGTGCATAGATCTCAAGTGATCTCATTTGACTCAAACATCATCTCCAGTCGCACCTGGATTACAAGAGGGTCAGTCGTTTGGACTTCACCCTCTCGAATGGATCGTCGGTACCGCAGACTGAAAGTTGGCGCGTTGTCGTTGACGTTTAGCACATTGATGGTGAGCCGTGATGAACCGCGGAGGCCCCCTGCCAGACCGGCATTGTCCCTGGCCTCTACAGCAAGGTCATATCGCCTCTCTGTTTCATAGTCAATGCATGGTCTGACGCCAGGGGTAGCACAGGAACTCACTGTGACCACACCACTGATCGGGTCAATTGAGAACCTGAAATCAGATACATACGCCAACCTCTTATCAATGATGATTCCAATTCAAGCAGACTTTCTACTAGATCTCAGACACAAAAATTAAAATGACAGATAAAAGTAATGATCCTTCAAAGTGTGTTCCATACTTGTGTATCCTTGTGAGCAGAAGAGGCATTGGCATTGCCACACATCAATACACTGGATTTAAAAAAAAACCAAAAAAAAAAAACCAGTAGTTTCCATCATTCAAAGATACTAGTACTGTGTAAAGTTCCATCTACATGATACGTCAATGCACTCTCACTCTTTTTGCTTGCTGTGAGCTATACCAAGTTTTTGAACGGCAGCAGTGTTAAGCAGTGTAACTTACAAGTTTTGGCCAGTTCCCAACAAACTGTAGCGAATTCCGTCCTGACCGAAGTCGCCAGATTCTCTGTCTGTAGCCTGTACAACAAAAATGGTATTGCAGAATACGCCCAATGTTCCTAACAAAACAAAACAAAAGCAAAGAAAATATAAAACATTCAACCCCCCCCCCCCCCCCATGTAATCCACATCATAAGATGTGTCATACTAAGGGAAGCACCCCCCGAAGTCGCACCTGTGAAGTGGGTGAAACTCAGCTGTGTGGCAACAGCCTCCCCACTGGGCCTCTAGCACACCCGCTCAGGGTAGGAGCCGACCTATGTAGGAAAACTCCTGCTTGCTTTGGCTGGGACTCGAACCCGGGTCCATGATCCAAAGTGCTAACCACTACACTACGGGGGCCAGTATCAAAGTAACTTTTAAACGGGTGCAAAATACTGCTCATACTTACAGTGACAGTGATGAGACTAGTTCCACCAACAGCGTTCTCAACAACATCAGTGCTGTAATCTTGCTGGCCAAAAACTGGAGATTCATCGTTCACATCTCTGACATTGATACGGACTGTGGCTGTTCCTGTACAAGCTGATGCCACTGAATTTTCACGTGCCTCCACCTGATACAAAGAATAATTCAAAATTAAATTAAGTTACATCACTGCAGAGCCTGCTACATGAAGATTTGGCATTTATCTTTTGCAGCGAACCTTTCCAGGTATTGGCAGAAGTGCATCCTACTGATGTCCTAATAAAAAGCTTTCAAATGATCAGGAAAAACACAGACTCTCAGTGTTCACGTTTGCTGCATTACATTTTCATTTACAGTCATGTACCATGTACTGGGGTGAGCGGTGGTCTGGGGTGAGCGGTGGTCTAACAGGTAGCGCATCGGATTTAACCGCTGCATTACTCAAATGGCCGTCACCAATGTCAATGGCGATGAAGCATGGGTTGGAGCCCTGGTCGAGCTTGTGATATGTGATACCAGTTTTTCCTGGCTGCCGGGCTGCTCATCGGGGGTTTCTCTCCGCGTTATCTGACTTTCCTCCCCCATCAAAAATTAAAAAAAAAAAAAGGTATTGGGTGGCGCTGCACCATGGCGACGCGCCCAAATTTCGCAAAAAGGACAATAAAGCAGTTAAAAAAAAAAAAAAAAAAAATGCTACGACCACAGTGCCTTTGGTCATATGCCAGCCATGTCTGCTTCAAAGGCACTGAACAGAGTTTACAAATTTCAGTAGGTAGTTTCAACACAGCGGCAAAGAAAGACTAAGCTAACTCCATACGCTCTAAGTAACTGCACTTACCCGCAAAGTGTAGGAATTTGGGAGCGTTTCAAAATCAATCTCCTTTGCACTAACAACACTAATTGTGACACTGGCAGGCGACTGTCCACTGGTTGGGGTCACTGCGAACTGATTGGATGGGTCAAACAGCACTAGGTCAAAGGTGCTGCGTGATCCCTGCAAAAGGAGGAGTTTGAGATGGAGTTATTGCCAGCAAAGACTAATGAGCTGAAACACGAAATGTACCTTTCATGAACCATGATAGAGGTAGGACTAAAGTGCAGGTCTGAAGACAGTCACATCCTTTATAATCTCTGTATTTCTTTGCTGTCTTCACATTTGTCTCACACTCGCTGTTACCCTGATATGCCCTCATAGATAAATGGTGTGTGTGTGTGTGTGTGTGTGTGTGTGTGTGTGTGTGTGTGTGTGTGTGTGTGTGTGTGTGTGTGCGCGCGCACGTGTGTGTCTCTATCTGTGCATGCATGTGTGTGTGTGTGTGTGTGTGTGTGTGTGTGTGTGTGTGTGTGTGTGTGCGTGTGTGTGTGTGTGTGTGCAAGAGAGAGAGAAAGAGAGAGAGCGAGCATGTGAATGTCTGTTACATGTATTACGGAAATGGCACCGGAGACAAAAAAAAAACATAACGGAAGTTTAAAGAGAAGACCTGAACAATCAATACATGTAATATCATCAAAACAAACATAAAACCACACCCAACAAAACATCTCACAACTCACAGAATCTCTGTCAGTGACAGTCATCTGCAGGGGAATGTTCACGCCCTGGGTGATGTCCTCACGAATCTGCACTGGATACTCAGGCTGGTCAAACTGGGGGCAGTTGTCATTAATGTCATTCAACCGAATTGTCACAACGGCTGTTGCTGTGGTCACAGGATCATTACCAAGCACCACTTGTGGTGCTTCTTGCAGAAGCTCCCTTGCCTGCAAAGGATGAAACAGAGCCCACAAAGCACACAATTGAAATTCCACCCACAGCTGCCAGGTCACGTACAATACAATACAATACAATACAATACAATACAATACAATACAATACATGTTTATTTCCCTAAAAAGGGTATTTCTCTTACAGCCCGCTGAACATTCAAAACAGTAACACAAAGATATCATAAAAGCTACACTGTTCAATAAATGACACAAAACAATATTTGAAACAATGATCGTCAGGCCCTGAGAGAAAATCAAATATAAAATTTAAAAAAAAATCATCATCTTCACACCACTCTCTCTCTCACTCTCTCACACACACACACACACACACACGAGCACGCGCGCGCACAACAGTCAGGCTAGTGCAGTCCAGAGTGTGCGCTGGTTTACATTTTGGACATTATTTTCTAACCGTCACACACACCTGATGGCTGTCACACAAACACTAAGACTTTCTTTTCTTTTTCATCCTTCTTCTGTCACCAAACTCTTCAGTCAGGACCTAATAGTATCCTACACGGTAGAAATGGGGACCAAAGGCTGGTTTCTCATAGAGTCTGGTACACTGTCACTCAAGCTCAAACATTTTCTGAACAAGTCCGGGAACAGTTTTGTAGTGAGTTGGATGATCAAAATTTCATGAAAGTGTTAAAGGGTTAAACTTTTTCCAAATCACTCATGTCAAATGCTAATATAAACTGATGAGGAAACTGCTGTACAAAGGAAGGGGGACACAAAAAAAATGTGGGCCAGTTTCAATAAATTCAATACTTCACTGCTGAAGCTTGGCAAGTGGAAGATAAACACAGAAGTGCTTATTTACACACATGCTAAGATGTGTTTACTGTCATTCACGGACGAAAACCCACTTCGCTATATAAACTGTATCCCCTACTTTAAAAAAAGAATTAGAATATGGCAACGCTTAAGCTGCATCGTTAAATTAGATACACAGAAACAGACAATCAATAAAGTACAAAAAAAAAAGAAGGCAAAACTGAAACACACACACTCTAACACACTTGAGTTCATGGGAAAAGTCCCACCACAGGCAAACTGCACTGTCAGCAACACAAAAGCCGCAGCACAGGATTAGCCACATGGGTCATTTTGAAGAAAAAAGTTCTAGCTGGTAGTCTGGGAACTTTATCAAAGAATTTCCAAAAATGACAGATGGTGATAAAACAAAGAACTGACCCGAACTTCCAAAGTGAACTCTTTGCCAGGGGTACGAGATGGGTCCTCATAGTCCAAAACCTTAATGTTGGAGATGTAACCAGTGACATCATCAATGGCGAAGTAGTTGAGGGCTTCGTCATCTGGAAATATGAAGAACAAAGTCAAGTCAGCCATGTTCTACTCAGAGAATGGTAGCAAATAAGCCTAGATTTCTTATAAATAATTTTCTACCGCGGTAGTGCGGAAGTACTGAAGTGTTCCTAACCTAGGGTTCAGCATCTCCTAGCACAATCGATGTGACATGTTGAAGCATTAAAGGGGGCAATCTTTTTGATTTTTTTAAGCTCACAGATCGTTCTGAGCTGTTTTCGTGATGTCTAGCATCACACCACTTAGACACCTGCACAGTGACAGCATCTCAAATGCTGGGAATGACCCAACAGAAGCAAACAATGCTGCTAATATGATGAGTGTTGTAGCCACAGTTGCAGAATTTGAATGTTCGACCGCTTGTGTAAAGTGTAAACAATGCTGTATGGCATTAAGAGCTCTACTTGTCATCAAGATCGGCTATGTTGATCATACTGGCACACTCACAAGTGTAACTGTTCCGAAACATGAGCTGGCTTAGTAAATTTGGAAATAACCCGTTTAAGCTTTCTAATGCTCAGTGTTTCAGAATTCACATTCAAAACTACTGTACTTTGATGTTTGACAATTTTTGTTGGTTGTTTATGTTTTTTTGGGGTTTTTTTTTGTAAAGAGTGAACCTTCAAATATGTCTGATGTTTTTCACCTGCCACTCATATACCTATGGTAAGAGACTGTGTCTCACAGTAAGTTTGTGCACACTTACTTCCATAGAGTTCATAGCGAATGGGTCTTCTGCTGACTTCGTCCGAATCCACAGCACTGACGTAATCAATTTGGACCCCCTGTCAACAGGGAGAGGAAAAGGAAATGATGCACATACTAACAGCACCAACTAAACAAGAGAACAATTTTATAAAACATACACACATAATGAACAGATAACCAATGCTGTTAAACTGCAAAAAACCTTGTCAATGACTTGTCTGCAACACCTGTATATGACTTCCACATAATTTCATGACTACTGTTGGTGACCAACCAATCATGTACAAATAAAAAAAATAAAAAAAAGGAAATGCAGTAAAAAGAAAATTAAGAATAATGATTTAAAAAAAAACAAATGGATCTAGAATTCCAAGAAGCTGGTCTAAACAGTGGTCTGTCCATGTTCCTGGTGATCTTTTTACCAGTCTTGTTCAAACATATCCCATCGGCAAACAACCTGGTTTTCTCCCATGCTTGGCAGCATACTTACTACTCTGGTCTAAAATTTTACTGGAAGATTGCTCAATTGCGCAAGAAGAGGGATTATATATATATATATATATATATATATATATATAGAGAGAGAGAGAGAGAGAGAGAGGGGAAGTAAGTAAAGCTGAGAGTGCTACCTAGATGTAGATGTGTGCTTTGTACATCACTGGACAAGTCGGCCTTGCCCTGCACTGACTACAAGCCACAGTGAAGACAGGGAAGGCTGTATATATACACACATACAGGAAGCCACAAATACACGGAGACTGGTATTTCAGAAGCAGGAAGCGCAGGACACCATTATACACTTACAACTTGTTCAGTTTCATCAATGACACTGCCCCGAGCACGCACAAAGAATGGCGGAGAATCATTGATGTCATCCACACCAATCTGAATTTCTTGAGGTTGCTCATTCTCACCATCCTGATAAAGAGAAACCAATTGCATGAACTTCACATTACACATTCTGTTCTTAGACGAAAACATGAGTCCCCGTCCCCCCTTCCCACCACCCCTACACACAAACACACACTATTAAAATCAGATAATAGCTGTTAATACTGGACATCATAAATATTTACAAAACGTAATACAGGAAGCCACAAGTACATGTAGACACAAACATCACGTACGCATGCAGAACTGCACACACAACATACCCCAACACACACTCACACAGAGTGTAAAAATGCAGGTCACTTACGGAGGCGATCAGACGTACTGAGTAACTCTTCTCAACCTCATAGTCAAGTGGCTGAAGTAGCACCAAGTTTCCTGTCCACCGTCTGTTACTCAGGAATGTTGGAGTTACGCCAAACACTTCACAGGCTCGTCGCAGCTAAACGCCAGCAGAAGTAAAATCAACCACTGAACAATGCAAACACTGCAGAATGGCCCCAGGGAGGACCAGAGCTGCAGTGTAATGGCAAAACAGTAAGTCTATGGCGTCATTTTGTGGAAAAAAGACCATGACGTCAATGTCTTTCATCTTGAAATCACCCCTTTCCCTTTCAAATGACATCTGGGCTTACTGTGTTATGTCATTACGCAGCATAGAAGTGTTGGGACCCCAGTAGCCATTTGGGCTACAAGCCATGTGAAAGCTGGTAGCGCAAATATTTTTCTGACAGCCCAAACAAGTTTGTCATGGTGTGTGTGTGTGTGTGTGTGTGTGTGTGTGTGTGTGTGTGTGTGTGTGTGTGTGTGCGCGTGTGTGTGCGGGCATGTGTGTTCAAGGATGCTAACAAAGGTAAATGTGACAGGTTACACACATGACAGGTTACACAATTTATTGAACAAAATGAGACGTCTGAAAAAACGTTGCTGAACAGATGCATGGGCGACGCTCAGAAATTCTGAAAAATACTGAAACCAAGGCCAGGGTCCAGGGGCCACCTAGGCCCCGTGAAACATTAACAGCTGTTTGACATTCTTCTCTCTAGCTGGCGCAAGGCTTCAGGTGGTGCGTACCAATTTCGGTAAACTGGAAGCGGAATTTGTTAACACTGTCGTGTGAAACTCATTTGTCATTTGGGCTGTGAGACACTTGAGGTTTGTTGAAATCTTCTCGCATTTTGCTACGGATGAGTGCTGTTGGTCCTCCGTGGCTCTTTCAGTTTTATCAACCATGTACCATTTTGAACATTTCTAAATCAGTGGGTTTGGCGCTCCCATCACTGGATGAATATAATTAGACATTTAGTCATATTTTAAGATTTAACATCACAAACTAAAGTTCACTATAGGAAGAAGAACAATGTGTTCTGTCTGTTTTGTCTGCATGTAACTGTTACCAGAAGGTCATTTTTATCATTATTGTGATAAGCTGAATATATCTGAATGTCTGAAGAAGAAAATTCCAGTTTTGATTTTATGCACTCAATGTATGGCAGTTTACAGCAAACTGCTCTCTCACAATGTCAGTCCCTCAATGATGGTACTACGCCGCAGCAAGTGTCAGTGCCTTCAACACAAAGCTTACCAGTGTAGTTGCACTGTCACAAACGACTGAAATCTGCCTGTTTTCTGTGTCGTTATCATAGACTAAGAGGCTGGTGAGGACGTGGCCCACTTCAGTGTCCTGGAAAATGGAAATGTTGCCATGTAAAACACAGCAAAAACAATCAATGTGTTCACTATGAAACACTGCTGTTGATATACACCGATACAAAGCATGACAGTGAAAAACAAAAAACGGTAAACCTACATACTGATACAATACTGTCAGTACTAATATACCTGTAGTTATGAGGTTACATGCAATTACCATCAAAGAAGACAGGACACTTGTACCTGTACATGGTAAAGCAACAGAAGTTTGGTAGCACACAAATGCACCTCCCCTGTGAAAAAAATCCCCCCTTTTTTCTTTAATGTCAAGTCATTGCTTCAGCCTAATAATTTTCCACTGAGCGGAATAGTGGAATGAATGGTAACTGAGTGGAAGAAATTCAACCGAAAGCTGAACAGTTGGCAGGTCTGCACAATGGTCTTGGATATATATATATATATATATATACTGCCAGCGGCAGCCAGCCTATGTATGTTTAACATGTATGTTGCAACACCAGTCCTACCTCTGGCAGATCGTATCTGTACAAAGTTTCAGAAAACTTGGGCGGAAGGTCATTGGCATCCAGGATGTCTATGTTGGTGACATACCTCTGCACAAACAAGGGTTATCTGAGATCAAGGTGCATCGCCTTACATGTATCACTGAACTTATCACCGCTTCTGGCAGAATAGCCTATAATGAAGATTAAGACCAAGGCTTTGGTAATGTGTATGAACACACACACATGAACACACACACACACACACACACACACACACACACACACACTCTCTCTCTTACCTCGGAAGAACCATCGCTCTTTGTTGCTATGATAATCACTGTGAGTCTCTTGAGGACAAAACATAAAAAAGAAATGAATTACTTTTTCTCAGCAGCAGACAACAAGTCAAACAAAATTCAGCCAATCTGTCTGTTTTCAGACCCTTATTTTCACTTGTCACTGCTGCACACAATGGTTTCCACGGCTCAGGTAGCAGTAAGCACATGTACAATCAACATACCAAACTACCACCAACCTACATTAATGACATAAAAACTGACAATTAAAATACTTTGGGGGACTACATGTAAGCCCATCACTCCATTCTAAGTATGGCATGAACAAATAATGTTTCCTCTGTCGATTTCCTTAAAAATGCCATGGGCTAAATAGTTTTTGTGACTCCAGAACAAGAGCATACCACATACAATACATTTAACATTGAGAGGGTGGGTGGGTGGGTGTTTGGGAGTTTAACGTCCTCTTCCACAACAAATGGGTGATATCAAAGATGGGGCAACAATGAAAAAGCCAGCACACATATTTGGCCCCAGCCGAGATTCGAACTCACAACCTGAGCATTGGAAGACCATCGCTCTACCATTCAGCCACCCTGGCTCCCCCATTAACATTGAGAGAGAGAGAGAGAATAATAATAAATTTTAAAAAACTCCTTAGAACCGGTGATCAACTATTATTCTTGGAAAACGAAACAAAGTATGCAACCCAAATTTTCGGGCCCTCAGCGGGCCCTTCATCAGGGGAATACAATATACAACATAAATGACGTCAAGGTATGTAATACGTAATCCTTATATCAATAGTTATGTCCTTGCTCTCTCACGTGCTCTCTCTCCCTCTCCAACCTTGAGAAGAATTCCCTCTAAATAAAGCCAAGTAATAGTGACAGAAGTACCTTAAATTTATTCATTATTCACTTCATTATTTAACATAGAAAAGTACATATATTTTATTTTTAAAAAACCAACACCAACAAAACTTTAATGCAACAACAATCTCAAAGTGATAAAAACACATAGTGACGTACCGAGTCCAGTTCATAATCAAACTGCACTTTGATCCTAACCACCCCAGTGTCTTCACTGATTTCCAGATACTGGGCAGCTTCTCCAGCCAGGGAATAGGTAATCGGGCCTCCATCAGGATCCACTGCTCTGATGGTACCAAGAACCCTACCTGGGAACATCAATCACAGTCAGTCATGTGCAGTGAGTGTTGGTAAGGTTCCTGAGGACAGAAGCACACCCCTCGCCACAAACCAACTGCCACCCACCCGCCACTATCTAAAGCCACTGGGCAATAACCCCCCCCCCCACCCCCCCCCCCCAAAAAAAAAAAAAAAATCCCAACCTATCCAAGAACCTATCTCTCCAAACCCCTTCCACCCCCCCCCCCTCCCCCCAACTAATCATCTGCTCCTCAAACCACCACAAGAAAGTACAGCAGAACCTCTTTTGGGTGACCATCCCTTTGAGAGACCACCTGCCTGTGCAGACCAATGTTACAATGATACTGGGTTGCACTTCTTCACTGTCTGAAGCTTCTTTTGGGTGGCCACCTCTCTTACAAGACCACTCTTATCTGGCCAGAGGAGTGGTCGCCCAAAAGAAGTTGTACTGTATGGAGAACCCATCCAAGAACCAGATTTTACGGTTTTACTTAGTCTAAGATTTTAAACCAACCACAACAGTCATTTAGTAAAGCTAAAAGGTCTTGACTGGTTGAACTCTTATTCAACGAAGATGGCTGACGAAAGTCTGCTACTTCAGACATTTGTCATTTAGGAAAAACTTAACCTGCAGAAGGGCACGCCAGTGTGATGTACAGGATACAAGATTTTAACAATTTTTCTTCTCCTCTAGCTTTTAGTGTGTGTGTGTGTGTGTGTGTGTGTGTGTGTGTGTGTGTGTGTGTGTCTGTGTAATTTTGTAATACCTGGTCTCAATGCCTCTGAATATTGTCGCCCATCCAGGATTGACACGTCTATGAACCGTGGTTTGTTTTGTCCTTCTGTAAAGGAAATAAAATAAGCATATGTATCAAAATAATAACTTGTGTTTGCTTACCTTCTGTAACTGGTGAATGGTCAAGCTCCAGAAGGCTGGGAATGTTCAACAACAAACCCAAAGAATGAAAAACTTCACACATGCACGCACGCAAGCACACATGCACTTACAGACGCACGCATGCGCGCGCGCGCACACACACACACACACCAAGAACAATGTTATTATACGCCCCAATTTTAAGATTTTTAGGCTCACACTCACAGACAGAAATTGTTTTTTATTTATTTATTTTTATTTATATATATTTTTTTTACTTCTTTATTATCCCTTTCGGGAAATTTGGGCTGCTTCCCCCGGGGGAAGTGCATCGCCGTGGTGCAGCGCCACCCAATATCTATCCTATATTTCTTACAATTTTGGTGGGGGAGGAAAGTTGGATAACCCAAAGAGAAAGCCCCGATGAGCAGCCCAGTAGCCAGGAAAAACCGGTATCACATACATGTATCACAAGCTCGACCTGGGCTCGAACCCACGCTTCATCGTCATGACACTGGTGACGGCCGTTCAGTAGCGCAGCAGCTAAATCCAACGCGTTACCTATTAGATCACCGCTCACCACCCCACCCCCCCTTCTTTTTTTTTTTACTTTCTGAGCTGTTCTGGTTTTCTCTAGCATCACAACACTACGACACATGCACAAATACTTGCACGGACAGGCTTGCGTTCATCTAATTGAAACCGCAGTAGCTGACGACAGTGTGGTGACTACACTTGACCTTTGTAGCTCACTCAGTTTCGGGCAGCCGAACTAGGGAAACGTGGCAGCAACTGTTCATGGACAGCTAAGTTTTCCTCATTTGTGTGGACATCAAACATCAGTGTGTTGTACTAATTTCTAAGAATGTCTTGAGCACACATGTATTCATAGTCACGCACAAGAGCAACTGTTCCACCGGCCCCCGCAGTGTAGTAGTTAGCACTTCGGGCCATGGACCGGGAGACCCGGGTTTGAGTCCCAGCCAAGGCAAGCGAGATTTTTTCTACCTGGGTCGGCTCCTACCCAGAGTGGGTGTGCTATGGGCCCAATGGGGAGGCTGTTGCCATACAGCTGAGATTCACCCACTCCACTTCGGGTGCGACTTTGGGGGTGCTTCCCTTGGTATAACACGTCTTACGATGAGGATGATTACACAGCTGGCACCGCAGGTGCCGTAGTTCCCGAGCCTGGCTAACGCCGGGATATTTATGACAGGAAGCGTGGAATGTGGCCCTGTCCCGCAGTCCCAAACCACATGGACCTCCATGGCATCATCTTGCCGTCATCCTCATCTCCATCATCATGCGTAACTAAAATTGCCCCAGCTTTCGAGCCCTACGTGATTCCACCCATGACCTGGGAGGAACACCAGTGGAGATGGCAAAAGAGTTGGGGCAGCAAAAATAAAAAATGAAAAAAATGCTACTGTTCCAAAAGAGAAGTCTCCCTATGTAAAACCCATCAACGGTAGCAATAAAGAGAACAGAAACGCACAAACCTGCCACCCCTGAGCAGAAGACAAGAACCCCAAGTAATGCCAGCCACAACATCTTGGCCATCAGTGGGCTGAAGACACCTGGGAAAAAAAACTGACAGATTAACTTCAGTTCAGTAATACCTTACTGTACAGTACCTTAATGGAAAATTTGGCTGCTGCATGTGCAATACTGTCACTGGCAGAAGATGACAAATGTGCAGAAAAACTACGGCCAATTTTCCTACAGGGAAAAGTGGAGTTTTTCTGCAAAACAACAACAACAAAAACAAAACGGTTTTCTCCAGTAGAACTGCCATTTTGTCATATTTGGCCAATGATATCACAAGTAATCAACTTAGACCTTCAGATTTTTTTTTTAAACAAAGGAATATCATTAGATTTCATTTCCAAGTGAAACTTGATCTCTGGTATCCAAGCATGGTTTAAGTATTCACCACAACATCAAGTGCATTAGCTGCGCTACTGTTGCCTGCTTTACTTAAGTCTACATCTACACTTACTACAAGCATTCAAAAGACCCTAAGCAAAGACCCCTGTTTGAAAAATGCTTGTACGTGACAGATTTGGTGCCCATGAAATGAAACCAGATCTCGGTGATCTAGACCACAATTTGATTAAGTTGACAACGGTATCCTGATGGCTGCAGGCTTACCATGGCAAAATGGATAAGCACAAAAAATGAAAATAAATAATTTCAGAATAGGAAACTCAGTAAGTTACTGCAGCACCACCGACGGTTTCAATCTGTCGGAGAGCACCTGAAGTGGAGGAAACCTTTTTTGGGGTGAGTCTGTTCGTGATGAATTTAAGACAAACAGCCAAATAATGCTGCCTGTATACATTCGCTAAATACATCTCTCGAGTCACTTTTGGATACAATGATGCACTTGTGGTGTTCGATTGTTCCGTGTGACGACCTGCATAAAAGTAAGCTGAGAGTAAGTCATACCATAGACAGTACTGTACTGTCTTTGGTCATACCACTAAGAAAACAGACTTCAGATTCTGGAACCAAGTTCCTAAAAATGATGCCGGTACATACCCGACGGCAGGCCACTCTCCGATCCGGGCGTAGCACAAGTCTACACACCCTTTGCGGGCGAGTTTGAGATATTGTGTGTTAGAAGAACATGCTTTGCGAGTGCGGCTATTATTAGATACAAACATGTGTAAAAACCGGTTTGGCAAGTTGTCGTCTGCTCCCATGGAGGCCGCCATTTTGAAAAAGTGGCAAATGAAAAGACAAAACAGAACAGTTACCGATTTTTAAAAATATAAAAAAATAAGTAAAATCGTTTAGTTTCTCTTATCTAAATAAATGAGTATTGATAAAGGGGTAGACATATATGTTTGTGTTTTATTTATGGAAAATATTGCTTATAAAGTGGTACATGGGGAAATGTCTTCCCTAGATTTTTCGGTAAAAAGCCAGTCACAACTTTCAGAGGCTTTCTGTTTAAAGATGGCGGGCAATGTGAATGATAATAGGGGCAGACAGTTGCTATTTTGGGACCTGCTGGACCGGTATTGGGACGGTGTCTCTGATACAGCACCGTCAAGTTTGGAATGGGTGTGCTACAGGGTGGATAGCCACCTGTGCAAGGCTAGTGACACTGATAGTTTCGTTTTGGACGGCAGGGGTGTTTTTGGACAGCTAACCCCATCCAGTTGCACTAAGGTGTGTTTATTTTTCTCTAATTTAATTAAAAAGTTCATTAATTAATGTGCCTCCAGGCGATTTGTGAGTACTGTATAGCGGTATTATGTCTTACCGCACAGGTAATAGGAGGCGCGTTATGGGACTTTTGGCATGGTATAATTCAATTTTTAGTTGTGGACACCTCTGATCAATCATCAAAACAAGATACAGTAGCAGAATTTAGGTGTTTTTTAATTTTTTTTTTCCTTCAGTTTCTGCCTTTTTTATACCCTGCTTTATACACAGGTTCTGTTGATAATACTAATTAACCCATATATATACATGTATGCATGTATGTGTGTGTTTATAATTGACATCTTTTTCAGTGTCAACCAGTGGTTTTATGAAGTATTGGCCAATTAAAGCATTTACACAATTAACAAATCAAGTCTATGATTAATTATTTTACCATTGATAGTTTTGTACATCTGTCATGCAAAAACTAGCTGAGACAAATTTGTCGGAGAGTGTTGAAATAATGCAGTTTAGGCAAAGCCAGTCAGACAGTAGAGGGTTGTCCAGAAATAAGTTGACATATGTGTATGACTCTGACGTCTGAGGTGTGGTTTCTACATTGAAACAGTCAGCCACATTATCAATGGGTGCCCGAAAAACAAAAACTCAATCCAAAAACGACACAACCGCATTGCTGCAATAATTTTAAAAGCAGTGTCAGCTGTTAATCCCTAAAGCCTCAGTTTATATGATCAAATTGTTGAACTGTCCCATTTTGACAGTGATCGTGGCGAAAGGTTCAAGGCAGTCCCGAACACCAGACCAGACTTGTGCTTGATCAGTTGCAATCAACTTTTAGAGGCTTTCTGTTTAATGATGGCAGGCAGTGTGAATGATAATAGGGGCAGTCGCTATTTTGTCTCAATCAATGTTGCGGTGCCCTTTGATGCCTTTCTGAACTAATCATACCAGGCTAAGTTTGACAGATACACATATGTACTTGCCACTCTGCCACGGAATTAGTGCTCTTGGCTTTGGATGCAAGGTAGTTGTTTTGATTGTTGGCTCTCTAGGGAGTATACTCAGGAAATTTGTGAGTGGGCTGAGTGTGGCAGGTATACCCTTTAAGCGTGCTAAAGCCATAGCTAAATACTGTTCAGTCAGTGCCATGGTCGGATCCAAACTAATCTGGAAACAAAGATGTAAAGACACTTGAACTTGACTTGCGTAACTATGACTTAGACATAACATGATAATATGCTGATTTAGTTATGTATACTTTGACTGTTACTAGTGTTAGCAGACGTTGCATCTGTGCCAAGGAGTTGTAACGTGATCATGTCCGAACTGAAGTGTTCTCTTTTGCATAGTACTGTGTGAAGAATAAGAGAATAAAGTCCTGTGTTGTGTGTGTGTGTGTGTGTGTGTGTGTGTGTGTGTGTGTGCGTGCGTGCGTGTGTGTGATCATCTTCTGTACAGGAGCACTGGTTGACCATAAGAGATAAGCCATGCTTCGCACCCTAAGTTTTGCAGTGTTCTGTGGTTAGTATGAATTTGATATAGATTATAACCTGGATTAGTTGGGGTTTTTTTTGCTTGCCACTCACGAATTATACACATGGATATAAATTTACATTTCATCTTCGTAGAGATACAAATCAAAGTGAAGTGACATGGGTATGTACACAGTATGCATACATACACGTATACATACATGTGCAAGTATAAATCAGTGTTCCTGATTACACACAGGTGTACACACAAAACTCTTAAATTGTCGCACAAATTTGAGAACAGTGCGTCACAGGGGACGCACGTTTTTGGTCTCCCATAATGCGCCATTTGGTAAGCATGCAGGTTCCTTGTCTTGCCGATTTGCTATGGCTGATACAATTCACATACATAGATCTCTCCTACTTGAATGCTTTTGTAAACAACAACAACAAATGGTTTTGAATTTGACTTTCGGACGTTATATATACAAAAGACCATGGGCCCTCAAAATTTACAAACGGACCCTCAAAAATATGGAGAGAGGGTCCCAAGGACCCGTTTATTTTCGATTCACAGGGAACACTGTAAATACATACATACAGTACATACAGTATGTATACATATAAATCTGATTTCACTTTGGCTTTTGCAAAAAGTACTGTGGTAAAATCAAGTAAACTGTATCGCATCTTTTTTCTGCGACAGATAATGAGATATTGCTGTTTATATTTTCCCTATTAATACTAGTTGTTGTTTTTTTTTTTTAACAGTTCGTGCATATTAATGATTTATGAACTTTCCCAAGTATTGTAATGTAAATTGGGGAACACTCCGAACAGGTAGCGTACATTATATTTTTGTTGCTGTAATTTTTGTTCAAATACTTTGTAATTAAGAAGTGTAAATTAATGCCTACTAAAGTACTATACATGTAATGTAGAGTTCTTTCTCTTTTTTTGCAGCACTGTGGACAACAGCATTTACACAATGTGAGATCACCAGTTTAGACATTTGACTAGATAATTAAGTATTAACACGGTCGGTGGTCTAGTGGTTAAGAGACTGTAATGTCACCAATGCGAGAGGTCAGGGGTGTGAGTCCCAGTCGGGGCAAAGAATTTTTCCTTCTCGTATGTGGCACCGTTCATTCAGGCCGATCGTCGGGGGTTCTCTCTGGGTACTCCGGCTTCCTCCCCCTCTGCTTTGGAAATGTTCAGCCCACCAAATTTGAAAAAATAAATGCCAATTGATTCTAAATTCCGAAATTTAAATTAAATAGCTGAGCTGACCCTTCGCACCACGTGATTGTAATGTGTTTATGTCCAGTGTGTGAGAGAATGCGTGTGATTCACGTGAGCATGCGTGTTGGTTTAGTTCGTGGCACTTTGAGCCGATTCATGAAATTGGGTAAAGCGCCTATACAATACTCATTATTATTATTATTACATCACAAACATTTAAAGTATTATTGCATATACTGCATGTGTGTGTAATGTATACCATGATTGTTCATGATGTATTCTCACAATGCACACACATTTTGGGTGGCATTGGTTGGTTTGGTTTTCAAAAACAAAAATGTTCATGACTGCCTGAGTTGTAGTACTCCATACATAGTAGTATAAACATAAAACATGGTGTTTGCTTACAATTGTAACTGAAGTGTTGCTGTTTATCTTGACACATCTTGTGCTTAGACATTGTTTAACATTATTTTGTGTGGCCATTTTTTGTTTCATCTTTTGTGCTTGTTTTTTTTTTTGTTTCGTCTTTAGCTAACAGGCAGCCAAGGTTCACTAACGCAGATGCAGTCAGAGACTTCTTCCAAAGAGGAATCAAAGAAAACCTTCCAGTCTGTGAGTATGATGCTGATGTTTATTTGCTTGAGCCCAGGAACGGATTCGAAAATTTGTGAATAGTGTTTGAGAAGCAGATTGCTAGAGGGAGCTGGAAATAACTCATTTTAGTCAAATTTCTCACAGGACAAAAGAATTTAGTCTAAATACCATGAAAAGAGTACTTTATATGAACAAGTTTATAAAGTTATATATATATATATATATGGTGTAAACACACATGCATGCATGATGCTGTCTAATAGATCTAACTATTCTGCTCTAAGGGTCATCAGATAATTAACTTTTATAATTGTGTAATACTACAGATAGTACAATGAGTTCTTGCTCTTTATTATTCCCCAAACTTTGAAAAGTGCAGAAAAATTGGGCTTTCATTTTCTTGCACCCAGCCCCTAAGGGCAAGATTTGGTAAACTTTGAAAGGAATAGTTTAACTGACAAAATTAGAATTGCACAATCAGGCATACCCTTTCTGCTCCTTTAACTCTAAAGTCTAAGCAAAACACCCTAATTCGTAGCCGCACATGCATGCTTTGCTTTGCTTACATCATACTTTATTTCCCCTCCAGCGAACCAGCCAGTAATCCGCCTGACATGTGAAGACCCAGATGGTAACCTTATTCAGTACCAGGCTGTTAGGACATCATCTGTCAGGATTGACTCTTCAAACGGAGACATCTACTTCACTCGACCGCTTGATTATGAAGTAGGTATTCAATTCAAACAGTGTTTTCAAATCAAAATATGATGGATAGGTGCTCTGTCCATTAGGTTCATTTAACTCATCGCCGACCTTGACCATGCGCCATGGAATTCCCCCTTGATTAAGGCACTGTGTGTGTGTGCACAACCCTTGCCCACCGAGCGATTTTATTTTTAGCAAATTTCGATTTTTGTGAAAGATGTCTTCATCAGATGTTTCCTAATTGCGTTTGCTATGGCATGAAAGATAATTATGAGCCCTTTCATGGAAAAAATATTTTTGATTGGAAAAATTGGGCACATCGGCCACAGTGAGAGCGGAGATAACATGGATTGTGGGTGTTTGGTAACAGCGTCCTCATGCGTCGGCGCCCAGGATCTAGTTGTGTTGTTGGCAAGGGCTCTGAACAAACGCTGGGTGCATGGTTGTGAAAATGTTAAGAGTTCTTTGGCTGATGCTTGCTTCTTTATTTTATACTGTATTATGCATCACTATCATGGCACAAAATTGGCGGGTACATGTATGAAAAGGTATAACTCACCAGGCCAGAACTATGTTGGGCTGGAGCTAGGTGACTGTTTTATGTTTTACATGTATACATATTCACTCTTTGTGTGTGTGTGTGTGTTCCTTTAGCAATCAGTGAACAGCAACAATGAACTGGAGAAGGCAAACTCCGTCACGTTTCAGTGCCAGGATTATGATTCCGACTTCATTCCTCTGTCTGACCCTGTGAGTATGAATCTGTACTACAGTACAAACAAAAGATCTTTACATTCAAACCATATAATGGTATAGAAATTTATATTCTTTGGCAGAAAACTATCAAGATTTTTTTTTTTTTTTTTTTTTTTGGGGGGGGGGGGGGGTACTTACAGATTTGTGTGGATGCACAAGTGTTTCCTTTCTTGACATTTCTGATTTTCTTATAATTGCATTGCAGTAAGGATAACTCTATAATCTATTGTTTTCAAGTGTATTTGTGTGTTTTAAATTTTCAGTTGTATTATTTTATACACCAGTCCTTGTACAAAGATTTTCATTTGCTATCCTGCATGCAGTATTTTTAGTATGGTGTTAATAATACATGTGTGTAATAATAATAATGAAAAAAAAAGTTTTTATAAAGTGGTACACTCACAAGAAAAGGACTTGCTGTGCCCGGCACAAAAAAATTGTTGCGTGATTGTTCTTATTGTGGTTACATGGATTATACTTTGCCTTCGTCTCTCCAGGCAACGTTGGCCATCACCATCACAGTGATTGACGTGAATGACAACTTTCCGGCATTTTCAGTCGAGTCACCTGACGGATACACTTTGCAAATTTCTGAGGTTTGTTTTGTCTTCCAGTCTGTGTCTGGTGTGTTGTGTACATCTATGTGTGCATTTGTGATATTGAGAGACTGGGCTCAGTGATGACGCTGTTGGAGTTTGATGCGAAAACAGTGGACAGAATGGTTGAAAGCACACTGACAGGACAGTCTGTTGTGTCTTTTGTCCTGTAAGCAGCTTTTGGTTTAAATTTCTGACCATTAATCAGAAACTCCGTATCCCCCATGTCAAGACAAAGACCTTTGGTCAGCGTAGTTATTCATACCAGGGTCCGACTTGTTAGAATGATCTCCCAGTTTCGATCAGATATGCAGACACAATGCTATCTTTCAAAACAAATTTGAAAATCCACATCTTCACGGCCTTCAACCAATAACTGTTGCCACATCATCATCGTGCTGGTCGTGTGTGTGTGTGTGTGTGTGTAAGCCAGGGGCAGACCGTGTATGATGCTGCACAGTATGTGTTTGAGTTAAATGTATGTGTGGAGGCATGTTGTGTGTGTTTCTGGGTGAGTGAGTGTGTGTTCCTTGTAAGGCACCCTGAGCTCCAGCGAGAGGGAGGGCGTCCCTTAAGTACCCCTTTTATTATTATTATTATTATTATACTACGCAGTGTGATAGATGGAATCCAAGATATTCTGTTATTTGCTTCTTTGCTCTTGTTACTAACAGGATGCTGCAGTAGGAACAACACTGAGACCTCTCCTGTCTGTGTTTGATGCTGATCAAGGACCCAACGCAAAAATGGAATCAGTCCAGTTTCAGTGTGGCAATACTCCTGAAGTAAGTGAATAAGCACTCTTTGTTCTTCATCTGAAAAACTACTGAACGTTCTCCGTTGAAACCTCAAAACAGTTGGCGAGCACGCGTTTAGCTTTGCTTCCCCGTCACTCTGGAACGCACTACCTGCCGGCCCGAGAGACCAGTCGGACACAGATCGTTTCAAGTCTGACTTGAAAATGCATCTGTTCCGGCTGGCTTTCGACTAAGCCCACTTACCTCATCCTGATTCAGCTGCTCTGTGTGTGTGTGTGTGTGTGTGTGTGTGTGTGTGTGTGTGTGTGGGTGTGTGTGTGCATATTATTCGTTGGTATGAGTGCGAGAGTATGCGCATTGAGTCACTCTGTGAGAATTTTGCGCTATACAAGTACAATTCATTATTATTATTATTATTATTATTAATATAGAGACTGAACAAAATCTGTAAATGTCAGCTTGTCTTGTATGAAGAAGGACCCCCCCCCCCCCAAAAAAAAAAAAAAAAAAAAAAAAAATTGGGGCCACCATTTCTATGTTTTAAAATTAAATCAGTGGAGACATTGGTGTACTGGTACTATTGTTTAATTATCTGTATTTGTAGATCTTCCACTTCAAAAACTTTCCTGCAGATGTGAAGCACCATCAAGACTGTTTTTTTGTTGTTGTTTTTTTCTTACATACATATTTGATGTGTTGTGCTTTTTAAGCCTGCTGTAAGCCCCTCTTTTCTTATTTCAGGAGCAAGAAGGGTGCCAGACATTTGATGTCAGCTTTGTCCGAAATACAGAACAAAACTACACCGTTTCCATATCACTGAAAAGACAACTGGATTATGAGACAAGGACTTTTTATAAACTGGGTCTTCAGGCTGTGGTATGTGTGTTTCTTTGGTGGATTGGATAGTATGCAATGTTGCTGTTCTCCTTAGCTTTTTTTCAGTGGTGGTAATAGAAGTAGTAGCAGTGGAACTAGTAGCAGGTTCATTTGTTTGTAATTTTTGTTTCCTTTGAGTGAAGTCCTATTCATTCTTGCTGTGAAATATTGCGGGTGTGCCTTCACAAGAAGTTTGCGTGTGTGTGTGTGTGTGTGTGTGTGTGTGTGTGTGTGTGTGTGTGTGCAGGATGGTGAAGGGACACCAGAAATACCTCACCTAACATCCAGTGTCGGTGTACGTATTGTGGTCGAGGACAGCCAAGACACTAATCCCCTTTTCACCAACCAGAACTTGAACTTTGTCATCTATGAGGGACTTGCTGTGGTAAGTACAAGGGCCGTTCTTACTTTCTTTGTTCTGTCAGGGTCCGTATGGTCATTAAAAGTTTAGGAAAACTGTGGTACCCCTTTTAAGGTCTTCAAAGTCTGTAAAAACTGACTTGGGTTTGTAAACTAAAAGTTTGTGTAAATTTTATCCCCCCCCCCCCCCCAATTCATTCATTATTAACTCTTTCGTTTCCTTCAGTGGGTGCTGTTTTGTATCATCAGTTTGCTGTTTACTTATGTGGTTTGCAGGGAGCAGATGCTGCATTTACTGTGTCAGCACGTGATGGAGATTTAGGTGCAAGGCGTCCCATCTTAATAGAAATTGTAGAAGGTAAGCCCTATAATCTTAGGAAGCTCGAGCATTTCTTAATTGGCTTTTAAATCTCAGGAAATGTGCAAAGTCATCGCAAAATGACGTTTTGGGTGTGTATACACATTTCTCGGAAGCCTTGAACTGTGCAACTTACTGAAACTCGAAAATGAGTTCTGTGCGCAATGTTTAGCAGAAAGCTTTGTGCAAGACTTGCTAGGTTGCATTTTACAGTTCAGCTACATTTTTCAACAGCTCACTTATAGAATCAGGGGTTTTCCTTACCATAACCTGCCCATCAGTTGGTCAGACTGATGATTAAGTTCGAAGAAAGAAAGGGAAAAACCCAAGAAATTTTTTTGCAGCACCCTCCAAATTTCACGGTCAAAAGCCTTCCTGTTCAACAGGAGCTTTCATTTAGAAGAAGCCAAGTTACCAGAAAAAGGCCTTGGTCTAACATACCAATTGCTTTCATAGACATTGTAAACATTTACACCATTTAGCGGGCAGGACTGATTTGCTTGGGGGAAATAGTTTCCCTGATTTTGTTTGTTTTGACTTTTAGATGGTGTGGACTTATTTGAGGCTAAGCCATCGTTAATAGCAGACGTAGAAAGGGGCATCTATGCAGCTGGACTGCGTGTGAGAACAGAAATTGATCGTGAGTCGCCAGACCTTGGGGCCACCTACCAGTTCACCGCAAGGGTAAGGAGATTGATGTTGCCGTTGTTGTTTCGCTGACTTACCTGGCCTGTATAACCACCAACACCTGGTGTTATCAGCCTTAAGTCACGTTTGAGGATCCTGCCACTCATGCTAACACATTATAATGAAAGTGCTGCTGCTAGGAATGGCCACCAGATGTTATCGATACTTAAAATTTCAGAAGTTCATGTTTTTGCTGGGGTGTTTCACCTTTTTTATAGCCCTCGCACCCCTGCACCCCAATCTGGGTTTCAGTCCTTTCAAAATTTCCCGAGTGTCACCCCTGCTATGTACTATTGTTTGCTTGTGACCATTCATTTGCCATATTATGGACTGTCAGGCAACAGAGCTGGACAGCAATGGCACCCGGACACAAGCCACCGCCACTGCTCAGTTCACGGCCCGTATTCTTGACATCGATGACAATGGGCCAGAGTTTGCGCAGGCTAACTACCGTGTGGAGGTTCAGGAAATGGACGGCATGACTGGAATTGTTCAGATTCCAAACCTCAAAATTGATGTCACAGATCCAGATGAGGTTATTGCTTGATGTTTACTTTATGTTGATGTAGCAGGCATTTTGTGTGTGGGGTGTGTGTGTGTGTGCGCGTGCGTGTGCGTGTGTGTGTGTGTGGGGGGGGGGGGGGGTTGGAGAGAGAGAGATTGCACAAAAACATTTTCTGAACGTGAGAATATGTGACAGTGTCGAGAAAAGTGAGCAGGCGCACTAATGTTATCATGGGGGGAGTCACCGCATAGTGTTAGGCAAAACATCTTTTATATGCCACCACTAAGGGGGAGTGTTTTAAGTGTTGGCGAATGGCAGGTGCAGAGTGGCTGCAGTGATGGGTGGCAAGAATCGCAGTCTTGAGCAGAGGAATTGCAGGCAGGGCTGAGATGGGGACTGTGCCACGTGGTGTGAAGAGAGGTCATATAAAGAGCTAGCACAGCCCGCAAAGAAAGCCCAGGCGGGTGGCCGAGCCAGAGGGGGGGTAAATTAGGAGTGCAGCCGCGAGGGGGAATATGTGTTTGTTATGACACAGAAAACTAACCACAGTCGGAGGGGAGTAACTTAGCAGTACAGCCGTGAGGGGGAATCTGTGTTTGTTATGACACAGAAAACTAACCACAGTTGGAGGGGAGTAACTTAGCAGTGCAGCCATGAGGGGGAATCTGTGTTTGTTATGAAACAGAAAACTAACCACAGTCAGCATAATGTAGCAGCTATTAACTTTGGGTTAACTGCCTCTGAAACGGCATGAAAGATGCTTTAAGATGGTATGAGTTGAAGGTCTTATAAAATACAGGGAATTATCTGTAGCCACTCAAGTAGTGGAAAAACTGGGACTCTGCTTTTGGAAAGGGGTTAAAATGCCTACTTAAACCCGTCAAACTGTGAAATAGCTGTAAGAACAAAATATAGTTGAAAAGTGCTAACTCTACAGTTTTCAAAACAACCTCAGGTCAAACGATTCTGGAAACATTTGAAAATAAACAGCGTCAAAGAAACACAGCTAAATGGCACATGAGCCATCGTGGATACAAATCACCTTATAATTCCCTGACTGGAGGCTTCTGCTCGCAGCTAGTGACCAAGGCTGGCCGGAGAACAAAGGCTAGTGGGCGAGAGGGTGCAAACCACTCGACTACAAATACATGTATATGAATGTTATCAAATTTTCGTTTTGACTACTGAGTGTGTGAAATGTGTGCCATCCATCTCACTGTTCTTTTAATTGAAACAAAGTTTCAGCTTTAGCTATGCTACCGTACTGTTTCTAAACATGTGTCATTACTCTTCCCCTGGTTTGTCGGTTTTCCAGCCTTCCTTTGCCCGTTTCAAAGTTGACGTGAGCTCACAGTCCAATGCTGGGGCCTTTGGCCTTACGCCTGACGAGATAACAACTGGTGCAGCCAGTTTTTATCTCACTGTGAATAACTTTGTGCACTTCGACTACGATGATCCCACCTACAGAACACAGATTGTGCAGGTAAGGAACTGGAGATAACTGCCGCCATACAGGGTGCATGCATGTGCTGTTTCCTTTGTCTGCTGTTTTGTTGGATGGTTCAGTTCACTAGCAGCAACTGTGACTGAAGTGTCACCAATATCAGTGACGGAATCTTACTTTGATCCTGTAATTGTAAATATAGTACATGTACCTACTCAGGAGTAGTTTTGTTGGGTTTTTTTTTGTTTTGGTTTGTTTTTTTGTTTTTTTTGTTTTCACTTTTGTTTTTTGTTTGTTTGTTGTTGTTTTTGTTTTGTTTTTTGGGGGGTGGGTGTTAATTGCAAAAACAAGCAAAGACTCTGCAAGTCATTATTTACAAGGATAGACACTGGTACGAAAAAGCTTTGAAGGAATCTTCAGCTTTGAATCAGCACCTTTTTTTTTGTTTTTTTGTTGAGCAAATTTGTAACCACAATTGTGCCTGCAGTTTAAAACAAAGATTATCTATTGTAGACTCTCCAAACAATCATTCAAGGGAACAAACAAAATGCTTGTAAACAGTTTCCTCCCTTGTATCCAAGGCTCAAATTTGTTCCCTTGAATCTGTATTTTCAGTGTGCCATATTTCACTATCTGCAACTGTTTATGCTCTAACACTGATTGATGAATGATTTCATTTTAGCTCCGAGCAGTGGAGATTGAGGAGAACAATCTTCCAGGAACAAAAAGCAGCTCTGCTACAGTAACGGTCGTCCTGACAGATATTAATGACAACCCCCCAGTGTTCAGTCGGACTGAGTATGTTGGATCTGTTGTTGAAAACGCTGTTCGTGACACATCAATTTTGACCATACAGGTAATCTCCTTTCTCTGTCTGTCTGTCTGTCTGTCTGCCTCTCTCTCTCTCTCTCTCTGTGCAGTATATTATGCTCAGATACATTGCTCTCTGCATGTGCATGCGTGTGTGTGTGTGTGTTCACTGGGTTTGAAATGTGTAATTTGCCACCTTATATTCTCTTCCTTTCCTTTACATTTCTTTAGTGTCTAGAATTTTTTTTTTTTCATTTAAATTGCATAGTTTACCAATGGCAAGTTCAAACAATCATGGTATTCATGCCATGTCATTGTCATTGTCTCTCTTTCTCTGTCTCTGTCTCTCTTTCTGTGCCCCTCCCTGTCTTTCCTTTCTGTATCTGTACCCCGCTCCCCTCAGCCCCCCCCCCCCTACCACCACACTCCTCCTTTGTCTTGTCATCATCCAGCATG
Source organism: Batillaria attramentaria (assembly GCA_018292915.2). Classification (NCBI taxonomy): domain Eukaryota; kingdom Metazoa; phylum Mollusca; class Gastropoda; family Batillariidae; genus Batillaria; species Batillaria attramentaria. Next base: position 8,931,048 of record JACVVK020000004.1, read on the forward strand.
TTGGGATTTTTTTTTTTTTTTTTTTGGGGGGGGGGGGGGGCGTCTTTTACAGACCATCAGTATGTCTTTACACAGAATACAGAATACTTTATAGATCCCGAAAAGGGAAATTGCAATTCTGGCCTGCATACTACATGTAGTAGTAACACACAATAAACATTTTAATAAATGAGACCACAAATATACACATAAGAAAAATTGAGTAAAACAAACAGTCTTGACCAGTAAAATTACTTAAAATCAAAAATAAAACACACTATCACAAACATACAATATCACATTGAACACTCATTGATGCACTCATTCCAGCATTCACTCTGCACACTCACTCGCTCTGCTCTTTCTCTCTCTCTTCTCAGTCCCCACACACATCCCTCCCTCTCTCTGGTGTGCATTCTGCTTGAGTTGGCAGCTCTAATAGCCATGGGCGAAAATGATCTTGCATATCTAGTAGTCTTTGGTCTTGGTACTCTTAACCTACCACTATGTACTATAGTCAAAACTGTCAAAATCCTGTCTTAGGTGGTACACCTCCAAATTTTCATACTTAATAGAATATCCAGAGAGACATTTTTACGCAGGGTATAATTTGTATATATATTTGTATTTGATAATTTGTACAGCCGCTTTAAAACAGAATGTTGGGGATGTTTGCAGACAGCCGTTTGACTTTAAGCTTTCTTCTTCCTTTTTACCACAGGCTACTGACAGAGATGAAGGTGTCAATGGCGAATTGGTTTACAGCATTGCAGATCGTGTTACGGACAGGTATGTATTTAACTCAGTAGCTGAAGATACAGTTGCTTAATTCTGCTGCCTGTCAATTGCTTTCATGCACATGCGTGCGTGCATGCGCGCGCGCGCACACACACACACACACACACACACACACATGCGCAAATGTGCACATGACAAATCTCAACTCTTACAGGAGGGACTTCAAACTTGGAAATTGCTTGTAAAGAGGATCAGCATGTGTAGTTATTCTTAATCTGATGATAGTTTTCAGTCTGTCACAATAATGAAGGAAAAACGGAAAGAAGAAATGCAAGTACGCATTGTTGTTTTGATCAGATCAGAAGAAAAAAATCTCCAATGACATGCTGTTGCTGTTTATGCATCTTTTATATCTTTTCTTTTTTTCATCACCAGGTTTGCCATCGACCCTGTAAGCGGTGTCATCCGACTGATTGGCACACTGGATTATGAATCCCAGAACAGTTACTCCTTCCTTGCCTTCGCAGAAGATAAATCAGACAAACCCATCACGTCCCAGGTTCAGGTTCAGATTTCTGTTGTGGACTTCAACGACATCGGTCCACAGTTCACACTGCCCACATACAGGGGTGTGGTGTCTGAGGACAGTTTGGACTTCGAGAGTCCTGTGATTGTGGAGGTAGGATTATGGTTGACTTTGAGAGTCCTGTGATTGTGGAGGTGGGATTATGGTTAACTTTGAGAGTCCTGTGATTGTGGAGGTAGGATTATGGTTAACTTTGAGAGTCCTGTGATTGTGGAGGTAGGATTATGGTTGACTTTGAGAGTCCTGTGATTGTGGAGGTAGGATTATGGTTGACTTCAAGAGTCCTGTGATTGTGGAGGTAGGATTATGGTTGACTTCGAGAGTCCTGTGATTGTGGAGGTAGGATTATGGTTGACTTTGAGAGTCCTGTGATTGTGGAGGTGGGATTATGGTTAACTTTGAGAGTCCTGTGATTGTGGAGGTAGGATTATGGTTAACTTTGAGAGTCCTGTGATTGTGGAGGTAGGATTATGGTTGACTTTGAGAGTCCTGTGATTGTGGAGGTAGGATTATGGTTGATGTTGAGAGTCCTGTGATTGTGGAGGTAGGATTATGGTTGATGTTGAGAGTCCTGTGATTGTGGGGGTAGGATTATGGTTGACGTTGAAAGTCTTGTGATTGTGGGGGTAGGATTATGGTTGACGTTGAGAGTCCTGTGATTGTGGGGGTAGGATTATGGTTGACTTTGAGAGTCCTGTGATTGTGGGGGTAGGATTATGGTTGACGTTGAGAGTCCTGTGATTGTGGGGGTAGGATTATGGTTGACTTTGAGAGTCCTGTGATTGTGGGGGTAGGATTATGGTTGACGTTGAGAGTCCTGTGATTGTGGGGGTAGGATTATGGTTGACTTTGAGAGTCCTGTGATTGTGGGGGTAGGATTATGGTTGACTTTGAGAGTCCTGTGATTGTGGGGGTAGGATTATGGTTGACTTTGAGAGTCCTGTGATTGTGGGGGTAGGATTATGTGTTTTTTTGTGTGTGTTTTTTTGTTATTTTTTTATACCCGTAATGATAATAAAAATAATGAATTGTACTTGTATAACACAAACTTCTCACACAGTGATTCAATCCACGTACTCTCGCACTCACACCAACAAATATACAAACGCACATACACACACACACACACACACACATGCACACGCACACAGCAGCTGAATCAGGAGGAGGTAAGCAGACCTAGTTGAAAGCCAGCCGGAACAGATGCGTTTTCAAGTCGGACTTGAAACGATCTATGTCCAACTGGTCTCTCAGACCGGCAGGTAGTGCATTCCAGAGTGATGGGGCAGCAAAGCTAAGATAAACGCGCGGTCGCCAACTCTTTTGAGATTTCGGCAAGGAACTTTCAACAGTTTTTCAGAAGAAGAACGAAGAGTGCGTGCTGTTTGGTGGACTGTAATTTATAATTATTTTCTCTCCTCATGGGCACCCCTCTTTTCACAGAATTCATTTAACCTCTAGACTGACCTCAGAATCCCCCCCCCCCCCCCCCCCCCCCCGGGAAAAAAAAAAGAAAAAGTTTGAAATTGGAGCTGTAATTTGGGTATTGGGAAAACAGCATGGTGTATGGAATTTGGAAATGATGTGATAGAGCATACTGGAAATGATTCTTTCCAATGATTCATAGCAGAAAACTCCAGACATAATTGTTCTGTACAAGTTACATACATGTACTTTTGGTCATTTGCCAGGCTATCGACCCAGCTGACAGTGATGCAAGAATCACCTACAGCATTGCTGCTGGAAATACTCCATCCAACTCCTTTGTGATGGACACCGATAGTGGTGAACTGACCCTGAGGGAAAAACTGGATTTTGAAGCAATACCCAACGGAACTGACTTGTAAGTCTCGCCCTGGACTTTCACCTCTACAGTTACACAAAGATTTGCGAACTTTGGTTTTATTAACGCGTAGTTATTAGTGGAAAGGTAAAGGGAAGTCCATTTTCGCGATTTTACAGTTTCTCCTTGAACCCTGCTAGTGCTGAGCCCAGAATATTCCGGGCTACATCTGTGGCTTTCAGGGTCCACACAGGTCACGGAATCCTGGAAAAGTCATGGAATTTGAAAATAGCTTTTCCAGGCCTGGAAAAGTTATGAAATTATCTCAAGAGTCATGAAAAGTCATGGAATTTCAGAATTTTATGGAAGCCATTTTGAGCCAGACAGTGAGACGGTCAGCTTGGTGATTACTCACTGGACTGTTCGCCAAAAATACCAACAAACTGCCTTCCCATAAGACTAATGGCTAACTCTGAACATTGGTCTTGTGGACTGCGGTAACTTGGATACCGGTAAGCTCAAAATTTCTACCCTCGCATGTGTCAGGGCTTGGAAGTTGTCATGGAAAACAGGAGAGTTGGCCGCAAAAAGTCATGGAAAAGTCATGAATATTTGAGACAGTGAACCTGTATGGACCCTGGGCGTTTTCAACATACGACAAATGAAATCAGCAAGACCAGGGTTAACCTGTGCCTTGTGTGTGTGTGTGTGTGTGTGTGTGTGTGTGTGTGTGTGTGTGTGTGTGTGTGTGTGTGTGTTGATTGGTTGGTTGGTTTGTGCAGCTATGTACTAGATGTAGAAGCTTCAGACAATGGATCGCCTGCCCTAACTGCCACGACAAAAATCACGATCACAGTGCTGGTGAGTGTACCTTCTATAGTTTTTGTTTGTTGTTGTTGTTGTTGTTGTTGCGTTGTTGTTTTTTGTTTAGTTTTTTTGTACAGGTGAAAGAAAAGTTTGCCGCAGTTGCTTAAAGTGGCTCAAACACTTTTTATTATTGTGATTTACCATTTACAAGACTTACACAATGATCAGAGCTCGCTTTGTCTGTCTGTCTGTCTGTCTCTCTCTCTCTCTCTCTCTCTCTCTCTCTCTCTCTCTCTCTCTCTCTCTCTCTGTCATGTTCAGATATTGTGTGCAGCTGTGTGCACACACACATGCAAGCATACCTTTACCAGCCATGCAAGGGTTTAGGATGTGTGTGTGTGTGTGTGTGTGTGTGTGTGTGTATTTGCGCGCGCGTGCGCGTGTGTACCTTTATTTCAAAGTTTTACATTTATTTCTACTTTTTTTCAGGATGAAAATGATCACACACCTCAGTTTGTAGTGAAACAGTATTTCGAGACAATTTCTGAAGCTATTCTAGCAGGTTTGTGGGCTTACCTTCTCTCTCTCTCTCTCTCTCTCCTTTTTTTTTTTTTTTTTTTTTGCTGATGGTGGACTGTGTTTGCATTGTTGAATAACTTTGGTAAAACTTATTCAGTTTAGGTAGTAAGACCTTAAATTTAAAAATAATGGTTACATATTATTTATCAAATTTTTTGTTACAATGGATGGACACTGTAAATGGTTTGCTCATAAATCATTTGTCAGTGATTATCAGCACACGTTTCCTGCGGGCACTACATTACTGTTATATATATATACTTTTAGCAGAAAGTACAGGAACTGGTTCAAAAATCTCAACCACAGGTTCATTTGTTTATGGCATCACTAACTTGAAATCCATCATGAAGTGCAGTATGTATTGTAATTTGATATCCCCCCCCCCCCCCTTCAGGGGTTTTGTCAGTTTTGCCTCTTCTCAGTTCCTTCAGTCACCTCACCCCATGTCCTGTCAATTTTATTATCCTTACTCAATACTGGGATCCGTAGATTTAGGTCAGGAGCCCACAGTGAAAGTTCTCTCCCTGCAGCATCCAGTGTCTTGAATTCGTTGTTTTTGGTTTTTGTTTGCTGATTTTTGTTTGTTTTTGTTGTTGTTGCTGTCGTCATCGTTGTTTACTGTACTCTGCACTGCAGCAGTAACCTGTTTCATAATTTGTTTGGTTTTACATAAAACAGTTTTTTTGCATTCTTCCCTCCTTTGTACAAAATGTTCTCAGGCACCAGCCTTCTGACATTGTCTGCTGAGGATGGTGATGCTGGAAGCAACGGGCAGATCACATACAGGATCGGCAGCGGTGCTCGGGACAACTTTGTTTTGAATAGCAATGGTGTTCTGAGTATCTCCAACAATCCCAGCTTTGACTATGACGCCGTCCAGACATACACACTTGAGGTACATGTGATGAGCTTTGCTTCCCAGGCCTGGTATATGCTAATGCATTTTTGTAATATTAATGCAAACATCAGAGAACTTTCAACTGTTTGTAAATAAGGAGGAGTCTTGTAAGCCAAAGAGCAACGTTTTTGTTTGTTTTATTTTATTTATCTATTTATTTATTTGATTTTTTTATTATTATTTGTGTATGTGTGTGTGTGTAGTTGCGCATGTGCACACGTTGCTTCGCTGCTGCAGGTTTTGTGTTTTTTTTAAAACAGAAGTGTCGTACACAAATGTTCTTGTCATGTTTACTTTGAAGTGTTTGTTGTGACCCAGTTTTGCTTTCTAGTAAGTAATGACATTTTCTGTGTACTGTTAAAAAGCGCAAGTCATTTGTCCTAAATTTTTCCCACTGTGGCACAGAAATGATGGGACATATATATATTCATGTACGCACGGGTAGGAAAGTAATCAGGGCCGTTGTTTTATGCAGATATGAAAAATGTAAATGTATTCACAGTGATCGCGCTAGGAATTTTGAAAACCGGTCCCATCAGCGACTACCCCACACTGTCACTCAACAACCTGTGTCAGAACCGGTCCTACGAGAATTAAAACCGGTGATAAGAATTACACTGCAAATCGACCTAAACACAATGTTAAATGCAACTGATGTAGAATTTGATTGGACACCGAAGAGCACACCAGCGAATCTCATCCACCATACTATTTCTGTCGCTCACGCAATCACGCAACACTGTATCGGTATAAGAGGTAAAGATAGCAGTGAGTCCGTCGCAAGAACAAAGAAGCCCTGGCCAGTGGGGAACAAACTATTGTGACAGTGATTAACGTTCGCTGAAACTGGGAAATACCCCCCCCCCCCCCTCTCCACGCCACCCCTATCAGAGGCCACAGTGTTTACCGGTCCCAGCAAATTACAACCGGTCCCTGGGACCGGCAGCTCCAAATTTTTCCGGTATTCTGGTTTTGCAAACGGTATTTTACCGGTAATTACCGGTTAACGCGATCACTGATTCAGTTTCAAATTATGTTCTTTAGTTACCAGCGTTTTTCTTGCCATGTCCAGAGTCAGTTGTTTTGTATTTTGCTTTTTTGTTCAGTATTTTTATTTTATTATTATTTTTTTTTTAGATCTTTGCCACTGACGGGGGTAGCCCGCAGAGGTCGGACACTGCCTCAGTAACCATTACTGTCACTGACGCCAACAACAAGAACCCATCCTTCGGCAGAAATCTCTACACTGCCATTGTTGCAGAATGTGAGTCTTGTTATCCTCTTTTGAATTTTCTTTTTTCACAATTTTTCTTACTTTGCAAACTTACCTTGCAAACAATTCAGGGAAGACCAGAAGCACTCGCCTGCCTGTGACAGGAGTCTTTTGAATGATGTGTAGTACATGTATCTGCATCATGTTTTCCCAGTGTCCATGCAAATTTATGCATAGTTGGAAAACTTAATTATTACACATTTCATGGATCATTGATGCTGATCCCCCGCTTCCCTGCCACCCCCTGCTCCCACCCCCACTCCCATCCCATCCCATCCCCATGCGAATGAGCAGATTGTCTATGCAATAGACCATTTGAATATGAAAATCTTGCTCTCTCTCCCTCTCCCTCTCTCTCTCTCTCTCTCTCTCGTTCTCTATGGCACTATGACATGAAGCTGTGAAGAAGTATACTACAATTTCAAACACCATGCTGTCTACTTTTTCACCTATTTCCCGATGTGTTTCCCTACAAGTCTTTATCCTGAAATAAACGTTTCAGTCAGTCAGTCAGTCATTCTCTCTCTCGCTCTCTCTCTCTCTCTCTCTCTCTAGCTGATTCTTTCATAAGCACTCTGCCTCCTCGGTAAACTGCATGGACACAGTGCATCTGTTTGAACTTTTCAGCCACAAGCATCGGCACCTCGGTACTGCAGGTTTCAGCAACAGATCCCGACTCACAGTTTCGGCTTCAATACTCCATCGACAGGCCGAGCATCACTGCCATCAACAGAGGTGGTGCCCAGGTTGGATCGACTTTCCCGTATGATTATAGGGTGAGTTGAATTTCTTTTGTTTCTTGCAGAGAGTTTGATTCCGTAAAGATGAGGTGAACATTAGGCTGAGTATGATAATGATCTTCTTTTGATTAATACAGGCGCTTTATCCCAAATAATTGGCTCAAAGCGCTGTGAGCTAAGCCCAACACACACGCTCAAGTGAATCACACGCATTCTCTCGCACACTGGATATGAACACTTTACAATCATGTGGTGCGAGGGGCCAGCTCAGCAGTTTAAGTTTCTGAATTTTAGAATTGCATTTATTTTTTAATGCATGGTATCTACTTGTAAGTAAGTGCTGGTGGAAAAGGGTTCTGGCAGGCTATGAATATGATCCGTAAAAAAATATATGGTTTGGTTTCTTCTTTAAATGAATCCTTACGCAGGGGAATAGATCGGTTTAGTGCGAAAACATGGAGGACAAACCTTGCAAATGTCTACAAAGACACAGGGTTTTTTTTGTGTGTGTGTGTTGTTGTTGTTTGTTTTTAAATGTCATAGATTGCTGGAAGGGTACGTGAAACTGGTCATTTAAGTGTCATGCGTGCATTTTTTTTTTTCTCTTGTCATACAGGCGCTGTTCGGAATTAATCAGGCATCAGGAGTCATCAGCGTACAGGGAACACTTGATCGGGACTATGTGGTGGAAGTTTCCTTCGTTATCAAAGTCGAGGATGTGGACGACTCTGCTATAGGAACACAGACAGGAACTTGTGAGTAAAACAGGGTCCCGGGAAAGTAAAATCTTTTTTGTTTTTGTTTTTTGTTTTTTTGTTTCTGAGAATTCAGCTGTGGAATGTTACACAGAAGGAAGCTTGTAGATTCTGTATGTCAGCACTGTTGCACATGGTTGATGCGTAATCTGGACATAACACGGATATATATATGCACACGTACTACACTGTACCACAGGTATACATGTTTGAGGGATAGGATCAAAGAGACTCTTGTCCACAGGTGTACATGTTTGTTTGAGAGATAGGATCAAAGAGACTCTTGTCTCTAGTCTCAGGGTTTCAAAGGAAGTTTGCATGGTTTCAAAATTACATTATGTGGGGTGCAGTGTACGACTCCCAGGGAAGACAAATACTATTCTGTCACTTAGCATGAGGTGTAACATAAGCCTCTGAAACTGCTACCTGTACTTCCAAAGAAGACCACTTTTCAAACACAGTTACCTGTGAATTATTTTTTTGTTGTTCTTGTATGCCAGCCCGCGTGACCATCACCATCAGTGGCACACTCAACACAGACCTGTACTTCAACCCTCCATGGACGAGGGACAATCCCAGATACGAAGTTGGCATCTTGGAGTCTGTCCCAGTGAATACAGAAATCATCACGCTGCAGGCTCGTGATCCCGTCACTGGTGGAAGGGTCATCAGTAATTACCAGGAGGTTTCAGAACCAGAAGGGGGCGATTTCTTCAGGATTGGACAAACATCAGGTCAGTGCATGAAACTTTCTCTCTCCCTGTTAAAAACAAATACTTGGATGTGTGTGTGTGTGTGTGTGTGTGTGTGTGTGTGTGTGTGTGTGTGTGTGTGTGTGTGTGTGTGTGTGTGAGTGAGTGAGTGAGTGAGTGAGTGAGAGAGAGAGAGAGAGAGGATTAAAACTTCCATGGCAAAACCTCCAAAACAGGTCCAGCCTTCCAAATGTTTAATTTTCTGTGCAGTGACCAGCATTTCCAGAGTGCAATACATTTGATAAGGTCTGCCACAAACTGTAATTCTAGTATTGTACAAGAGAATACAAAAGGGACCTGGCGTCCACTGTACAGATGAAAAGATGGACATTTCATGGTGGCTCGCTTGATGTGCGGAAGTACTGAGATGTGTGTGCATGTGTACTGATGGTCTGCATCTTGTCTGTTTGTTGCTGTTTGTCTGCAGGTATCGTGTATCTGAATGGTGCTCTGGACTACGAAGAGGGTGTTCTCGTACGTTCAGTTGTCGTTCGCGCAGTGCAGGATACACGCTCTGTCACGGCAACCGTCCAGATCACTGTAGAGGACGAAAACGATGAGAGTCCCAGGTTTACACAGGTACAGGGATTTCCTACATTCCTGTCTCTGTCAGTTTGTGCATAGATATCATGGATGAGTGTTACCTTTAGTCCTATACATTAAGGGTGTTATATCCGTCTCAGACGTCGGTCATAGTCCATTCATTTTCGAAATATCTGAGGCAAATTTCAGCCCCACAGTGGGCAATATTCAGCATGAAATTACAGTGCTTTTACCATCAGCCAGGACATAACTTTGTCACATTAGAGTGGACATAAAGCCCTCTATATTCTATCTCTTAAGCCCGATGCACACGAGCGCCAGCGTCAGCACCATGAAGCAAGCAGCGAAGGCTGTCTCGCATCATACGCCTCGCGTGAGCGCGCGGTGTGCGCCGTTTGCGTGCACACTTGGCTTCGGCGTCATTCGCCTGCACGGCCTGTTTACGCTGACCCACACTGCAAGCGCTGACCCACACTGCTTTGTGATTGGCTGAAACCAAGTCTGCAGCACGGCGTCGGCAGCAGAAATAGGACATGTTCTATACGCGGCGTCATAAGATTCCGCCGCCTGGCACCACTGATGCCTTTGCCTGACGCCAGGCGCCGATGTCATGCACACGTGGCAGCGCCTTGAAACTGCCGCCGGGAGTGAGATCCGCCGCGCGGCATCATGACGCTGACGCTCGTGTGCATCGGGCCTTATGTCCCATTTTGTTGTTTGTTTTCAGAGGTTTCGCTTTGTTTTGGTTGGTTTGTTTTTGATAGAACTGACTGGTTTTGAATGCCAGAAAAAAATGACTGCCATGGTGAACATTTCTTGCACTCTCGTCTTTCGCAGCCCGAGTACAGATTCCGTGTCAGTGAGAGTGCTGAGTATCCATACAAAGTGGGTGTCATATCTGCCTTTGATCCCGACTCATCGACTTACGGACCCATTAGATACACACTGAGAGGTCTGGGTGCTGGCAACTTTACCGTGTTTGACAGCGTAAGGTTTTATTTGTTTTTCCCCTTCCTGTGGTACCATTCACATAATCTAGCTTTTAATGTGCAAATAAAGAAAAAAACGCCTATGGTTTTCCTACCGTAATATGCCCAGATTCTGACTCGTAAGTGTTAGTTTCAGAGAACCTTGCAGAGTCGCTGGTTTGATTTCGTTACAGGAGAATGAACACAGTCATGTAGTAGTTGTTGTTGGTGCTCACGAGCTGAACACACCCTAAAATGTCCCTCATGTTTTGAAAATATGTCACCAGATAACTGGCAACAGTGCTGAAATCCTGGTGAAGGACAAGCTTGACTATGAAAAGATTCCAGAATATGATTTGGACATCTACGCCAGAGACAACGCCAACAACGCAGATGCACCCAGCAACCAGGCCAGGGCCAGGGTATGTCTGTCTCTTTCTCTCTCTCACACTGGCTGTGAAACGGAAGGTCAGAATAATAATAATGTAAATCAGGTCAGTTGCTGTCCTTGTAAAAGACTCATGTGGATCAGGCATCAGAGACTTTCTCTCTGTCTGTCTGTCTGAATAATAGTAATAATAATGAGGGCTATGATAATGAGGATGAAAATGATTTGATAAGTATAGGCAGCTTTTGTGTGTGTGTGCGTGCGCGCCTGTGTTGTCTGTCTCTCTGTCTCTCTGTCTTTGAGTTGCCTGTCTCTCTGTAGCTAATGATTTTTCTGCTTTCCCAATCTCAGGTTGTAATATCCATCATTGATGAAAACGACAACACGCCTGAATTTGCTGAAGATGTCAGGAAGTTTTCAGTGGCTGAAACAGCGCCGCCCAGCACCCGCCTGGGTCAGGTGCTTGCCAAGGACGGCGACTTTGGCCTCAACGGAGTGATCGTCTACAGACTGACCCAAGACCCTGACAGGCCTGACAGTAAGGAAACTACATGTAGAGTGCAGTCGGACCCACATAACTCATTCATGACGGGAGACTTTGATCAGAGGTTCAGCCATCCGTCGCCCACCACTCATCAAAATTGAATACTCCATCCATTTTTTTCCAAACTGTCAAGGGTGTTTTTGTCTTTAAGTTAATGAAGCTTGCTAGAGAGGTTTGTTTACAAGTAGTCTGTTTACATCAGTTTCATGGCGGCAGGCCCAGACCAGCATAGTGATATGGCAGTGGCCATCCCAGTCACAACAGAGTTAACACGATTTTTTTTTGTTTTGTTTTTTGGGCTGCCCCAACTCTTTTTGCCAGCTCCAGTGGTGTTCCTCCCAGGTCATGGGTGGAATCCACGGAGGGCTCAAAAGCTGGGGCAATTTTTATTATGCATGAGAATGGAGATGAGGATGATGGTAAGATGATGCCATGGAGGTCCGTGTGGTTTGGGACTGCGTGACAGGGCTGCATTCCACACTTCCTGTCATAAATATCCTGGCGTTCACCAGGCCCGGGTACTACGGCATCTGCGGTGCCGGCCGTGTAATCATCGGCATCATAAGATGTGTCATACTAAGGAAAGCACCCCCGAAGTCGCACCCGTGAAGTGGGTGAATCTTGACTGTGTGGCAACAGCCTCTCTATTGGGCCCATAGCACACCCGCTCTGGGTAGGAGCTGACCTAGGTAGGAAAAATCCCACTTGCCTCGGCTGGGATTCGAACCTAGGTCTCCTGGTCCATGGTCCGAAGTGCTAACCACTACACTACGGGAGCCGGTTGTGTTAGGGGATGGTGAAACCTTGTTGGCATTAACCATAGTTCACGTGAACCGTTTGCCGCTTCGAGAGTGCAGAGACAGAACTAGAGCGACACACTTAGATTGCATTGATGTCATAAAACAAAAGAGATGTTGGTGGTTATTTTGAGGAAGTTAAGGGAATATAGATTCATCTTCTGCAGCAGCAGTCAGTTTCTTATGTGCATGGAGATAGGTCCCACTGAGCTACACATGCATTCTCACACACTTAGCAACACATTCTTTACTCTGTCTCTGCACTCTCGAAGCTGTAAATGGTTGACATGAACTACGGTGAACACAAACAAGTTTTCACCATCCACCCCCCCCCCCCCCCCCAAAAAAAAAAAAAAAAAAAAAAAAATTGGTCTTAAGCGGGTTCATCTGTAATCATCATTGTTTATCTGGCCAAATGTTACCTGAAAAGAAAAGACAGACAGATGGATGGATAACCGAGAGCAATTACAAATGTCAAGTCATCATGACTGTAAATCTGACCAAACATCACCTGCAAAAACTGACAGATGGACAACAGAGGGTTATTTGAACACATGAGCCAAAAATTGAGACATACACAAAAAAATTTGTTGTGCTGTTAATAAGATATTTCTTCAGCCTGCATAAGCATCACGAGGGGGCATTTACTAATACCAACTTATGACTGGACTATCGACAGATTTTCCCAAATAAGAAAAGTGAAAATTAAAGGTTTTACGCTAAAACACTTTAAATGTTCTAACTTTGCCTACTACAGTCTTCACAAAAAGTTAAGGACCAGTCAACATAATGGGTGACAGTTTCAATAAATCAGAAAAAATAAACGAATAAGATTTTTCCCGTAAAATTCAGTAGCAAGGTTAAGGGGTAATTAGTGAACATGGCGACCACTGTGTGGGTGGCACGTGCGCGTCACACAGCATGTTTGGTGCGTTTGAAAATCTGCAATTTCGGCAAAACTAGACCGAGTTTCAGTGTTCAGTGTGCAATACCTGGAGCTTTCAGCATGGCAAAAATGAGATGCAGGTCAAAGAATGCATCCCTGGTTATGAACTGTGCTCATTTGTTTGCCTACATAAGCTGCCGTTTCAGCGATGTTCAGCACTACAACAGCATGCCACCACGACAAAAGTTGAATGATATTTGCAAGTGGTCCTTAACTTTTTGTGAAGGCTGTAATAAATTGATATACCTAAATTGGGTCTCATAAATTGGGTACTGGCTAGGCTGTTGAAAGGGCATAGGTTTGATGGAAACCAGCACATGCTACAGCTGAACTTGAGAGGGTAACGCAGGTGAAAATAACTGTGAATAACTCCGTGTTCCAAATGTCAGAACGAAGTCATATGGAGAGCGATCGTTCCTGTACCGAGGACCAACCCTTTGGAACACGCTTCCGCAAAGCATCAGACACACAGACTCAGTCCTCAGCTCTAAAACGTCCATTAAGACACACCTGTTGTCAGCACAACAACAATGATGAGTGAATGACAGACACTCTGAGTGTGTGTGTGTCTGTGTGTGTGTCTTCTTTTAGCTATTTTAGTGCTTTTAATCTTTCTAGTAGTTTTTAGTTTCTTTTATTATTTTACCTCTGTAAGCGCTTAGAGCTCACAGAGAATAGGGGCAATAAATATTCATTATTATTATTATTATTGAATTATTTCCCATCAGACACTGAATATGTAAAACTTAACTGCTTTCATGGTTCTCTCCTTGTCTCCCTGTGCAGGCAATGCACTGAATCTGTTCAGCGTGACATCCAGCTCGGCCATCGTGGTGACGCAGGCAAGCTTGCGAGGGCTCAGTGGGATTTACTACATGACTCTCGTTGCAACAGACCAGGGCAGCCCTCCAAACAGTGCGTCGATTCCCATCGAGGTCAAAGTACAAGGCGCAGAGGATGATGATGGAACACCTCAATGGCTGGAGCCTATCAACAACTATGTTGTTGAAATTGAAGAGGTGTGTGTGTGTGTCTCTGTGTCTCTGTGTCTCTGTGTGTGTGTGTGTGTGTGTGTGTGTGTGTGTGTGTGTGTGTGTGTGATTTGTGTGTTTGCGGGGGTTCTTTTGACTCATGTTCAGTTTATGGTGTACGTTGTCAGACACATTGGTGGTGGTCCCATTCCATGGACTCCATTCTCTGGACTTCATACAGCATTCAGGATACTGACAGTGACATATAAACCAGATTTCCAAAACGTCTTCTTCCTCCCCCCCCCCCCCCATCATTTTGATGGTTGTTGTTGACTCATGTGTGTAAACAAGGTGAATTCATGTAATAACCCACTTCGTGTTTTAATTCCCCCACCCCCACCCTCTTGCCCCTCCTTTTTCTAATTCTCAGGTTGCAGTTACAGAATGCAGAGTGCTTTGAGTGGTCTTCGTCATTATTTCTTTCAGTTTTTACTAATAATATGCGGGAGTACAATCTCAGTGACAACGCATACTCTCATCTCTCTACTCCTAACCACCAGTATTATAAGCTCAGTTTAGTTAGTTGGTAAGTTAGTGGTGAATCAACTTTGTTCACTTAGCTTAATATATATATGTCTTTTGATCACATTTATAATTACGATGCATTGTGTCCTTTCACATCAGTTTTAGTTTGCTCGTCTTATATATCGTCTTATATTAGTCATACATCGTGAAGCTGCTTTTAAAATATTAGCTCTTTATTTTATTTATTCATGCCCCTGGTCAAAAAACAAGTTTGTTCTTGATGGACACAATAAAGTCGTTTGGTTTAGATATTTTTATTTATTGAAGCCGGATCACCGTCAAGCAGTAAAGAGTATTACACTGAAGGAGTGCACAAGTAAAAACTTACATATATGTGCTCATCTGAACCAGTTTACAAAAAGCATGGTGGAGAAATTGGCGTGGAAAAACTGGACTGAAATGTAAATACGTAAAAAAAAAAAAAAAAAAAAGAGCAGGAGGAAGAAAGGAAAGAAAAAAGAGCATATCAAACTTTACTGTGAGTGGTGGTGGCAACAGCCCCGGCGAAGTGACCTGATAAGTCAATAAATTGTTGTACTGTTTGGAAAAGGTTTGTATTTTGATTTTTAATAAAGTTGTTTGAATTGCATTGAACTGAATTGAATGTCCTGTATGTATGCTTACTCTTCCGCAGCATGAGCCAAACAAAAGGCTTCCTGTGAACCTTAGAGCCCAGCCTCGGACAGAGAACGCTACAGCCATCTACGAGTTCTCCTATTTCCGCAATGAAAGCGTCCACTTTAGGATCAACAGAAGTTCAGGAGAAATCATTGTCGTTGATGACTTGGATCGGGAAGTGAAGGAGAACTACACAGTAAGTCATGGAGCACATGGCGCGACGTACCATTGGTTATTGGTAGTAATCTGTTGGTTGACGATTTGTCTTGTGAGATGGTGTCTGTACCTTAGCCGTGGACACCCACATAAGAGGAAGAAGGCCTTGGGCAAAAATTTTGGAAGAAATTTTCTTTTCATGCCTGTCTGTCTGCTTCAGCGCAAGTTGCTTGTACATGCATAAGCTCACTGTTAATTACATGTTGTATGTCGTGTCTGTGAGCGGACGTAGATAGATCTATAGTGTGTGTGTGTGTGTGTGTAGCATTAGCAACGGCAAGAATGAAAACTGGACGACTGGACCAGTGTCTTTTACCGTTGACAAATAAAGTTTCATTTCATTACATGGTAACCAGGTCTCCCCAGATGCCTAATGGTACGATAATAATACTAACACAGGACTTCATGTCCATGGAAACTCTAATTGGACAAAATGTCCTGGCTGATAATAAAATTAAAAAGTCTACGACGGTGGTCCTGAATATTGTCCATTGGGGTGCAGAAATGGTCAGACATGATTATGTCCGCCTTCATGAGAAAGTAGCCAAAAATTTTCACAAATGAATCAGTCTGTGACCGATGCCCGATGTGTATATGCAGCCCTGCTAAGTGTGGTATGTCCTCTGTACGCCTGTGACATGTTGGTGAACATTCAGCAGAATATGTCAACGTATGTCATTTGCAGTCATTTTGTAGCCCCCCCCCCCCCCCCCTCCTCACCCCACCCCCAATCCCAATCCCAATCCCAATCACAGGTTTACCTGTCTGTAAAGCCTTTTCAGCAAAGAGGAAAACTAGTTTTGTGCGTTCCTGTGTAGGTGACCTCCAGAGAACACTTCAGTGATAACCAGTTCTTCCATTTTTTTTTTTTCTTTCTTCAACAGCTGGTTGTAATGGCCAAAGACTCCAAAAACACAACGCTGTTCAGCCGGCGAACAATCCTGGTGAGGCTTCTGGATAAGGACGACAACGTTCCACTCTTCAAGAAAAACTATGCTGCCTGCCCATTGGATGTGAGTACTACAGTGATCACATTCAGTGTGTGCGTATTTGTACGCGCAAAACTCTTAGATTGGCGCACAAATTTGAGAACAACACGTCAGAGGGGATGCACGTTTTTGGTCTCGCCGTGACAAACAGTATTTTTCCCAACACTCTCCTGGAAACTTGATGAATAAAAAACGATCTGGAACTAGCAGTGGGCACTTGCAGCATCGCATTTCCGCTGAGCCACTGTGCATAACAGACAGAATCCGTTTGGCCTAGTCACTCTGGGACTCCTACTTGAATACTTTAAGTAAACAACAACAAATGGTCTTGACTTTGTCCCAAGGACCCTTGTATTTTCGAATCACAGGGAACACTGACATTAACCAGTAATTACCAGTATTTAAAATTTCAAAATTCCAGAAAAGAAAATGGCTCCCCGTATGACCAGCTGGTTGATTCTCAGCTGTGCTGGTTCTTCCCTTTATACCCATTCCGTGCATGCAGTCGGTGTATGCTGTTGTCAGGCTAGGGAATTTTCAGTCATTTGGCTGGGACAATTTTTATTATGCATGATGATGGAGATGAGGATGATGGTAAGATGATGCTATGGAGGTCCATGTGGTTTGGGACTGAGGGACAGGGCTGTATTCCACGCTTACTGTCATTAATGTCCCGGCATTAACCAGGCTTGGGAACTACGGCACCTGCGGTGCCGGCCGTGTAATCATCCACATCATAAGACGTGTCATACCAAGGGAAGCACCCCCAAAGTCACACCCGTGAAGTGGATGAATCTCGGCTGTGTGGCAACATCCTCCACACTGGGTCCATAGCACACCCGCTCTGGGTAGGAGCCGACCTAGGTAGGAAAAATCCACTTGCCTCGGCTGTGACTTGAACCCGGGTCTCTGGTCCATGGTCCGAAGTGCTAACCACTACACTACGGGGGCCGGTTACTGCGTGTCTTCTTAGACCATGTGTATTTCCCCACTGACAGTTGCCTGTTGCCTGAATGCTCATGCATTTATTCCTTTGAAATACATCCCATTGGAAAGCGACCACTTCATTTGAATTCGGCCAGCCCCTGGGTGAAACCTGTACGACACATGAAGTGTCCATTATCTGACCTTTAGGTCAAGGGTGGAGAATCAGACCGACTTACCCACAGCATGAGGAGTTAACCCCCTTTTACCGTTTAACCACCCCTGTTAGTTCTGCTACGCTGTCAGCCAGCCCAGAACTGAGCAGTTGGTGCTAACAGTTGACAGAAGGCTGTTGTCTGTTTTTCTTGCAGCTGGCGGTGCCCACTATTGAATACGCAGATGACAACACACCAAACGGCACAGTTATCACCCGAGCTGTGGCCTGTGACCCGGATTCACCACGGTTCAGCATGATGTATTACTCATTGTACCTGGATAACGCTATATGTGAGTGTTTATTTTCCTCTCTCTCTCTCTCTCTTTCTCTCCACCCCACCCCCCTCTCTCTCTCTCTCTCTCTCACACACACACACACACACACATATTACAGTACACACACACACACACACACACACACACACACACACACACACACACACACACACACACACACACACACATGCACGCACTCACGCACGCACACATAAACACTGATATAGACGCTAACATTTTAGGGGGAAAAAAAGGAAAAAAAGTTATCTGAGACCAGAGACATACAGGTGTTTACTATCGTGCTGATTAAATTAGCTGATCTGAGTAGGATTTTGCATAACATGCTCCTCTATAACAAGGGTTTCTATACCAATCCCCCCCCCCCCCCACCCTCACACGCTCTCTCTCTCTCTCTTCATGTCAAATGAACAGGATAACATCTCACTGTAATTGGACTGTTTTCAGGTCAAGAAGAAAACGTGAATGCTTTTATCGTTACCCCCGACGGATACATTGTGGCGAACAAAATGCTGGATTATGAGGAACGGACTGAGTACCTAGTCTGCGTAGAGGTCAGTGCAAGTGCGCCTGTTAACCGGCGCCGGAAGCGTTCCCTCGACCCGTTCAGGATGGTGCCCAACGACACTGTGGGATACTTCGTTATCAGGATCAGAGATGTCAATGACCAGGGTCCAGAGTTTGACAAGGACAATGTTGTTGCTGGTAAGATTTCTGACATCACACCATCACAAAGGCAAACAAAGAATAGGGATGGGGGCTCAATTCTGCCTCCTTGAAATTCTTTAAATTTGTTGGATTTTTAGCCGGTAATGGGTGTACAAACAAGTCTGCTGTCAAACACATGCATATAAATATATAATTTTTTTTTTTTTTGGGGGGGGGGGGGGGGAGGGGAGTCACTGCTCTATGACTCTGAGAAAGCGTCAAAACATTTTAAAAACTAAAAAGAAAACAAACATATTTGCATGAGACACCCCACCAAAGATGATGGTTACAAAGATCCACACTGACGCTAGTGGAATTCAAGGTATATAGCTGACAGTAAAACAGAGAACTAGTTTGAGAACTCGAAGGAGCAGTTGCTGCCCCTAGACCAT
Source organism: Batillaria attramentaria (assembly GCA_018292915.2). Taxonomy (NCBI): domain Eukaryota; kingdom Metazoa; phylum Mollusca; class Gastropoda; family Batillariidae; genus Batillaria; species Batillaria attramentaria. The sequence continues at coordinate 8,950,037 of JACVVK020000004.1, forward strand.
GATGGAGCAAGCACGGCAACGCTAAGGGATTCCCCGGTCAACCTTGACCAGCGTGTTGTCCTTGAGTTAAAGCCTACAAATGCACAAGTCAAGGTCACTTGTGAGTGTAAGACACACTGTACTTTTCTTCCCAACATTCCGTTCCCATGCAGTGCTGCATTTTTGTAAGTATAAATGAGCAGCCCAGTTGTACGTGTAGCATTGGTAAACTGGACTGTGACAGGACAGTTTGACGTTACAAAATGTTTCACTTTGCGCAGTGCTTCAGACCATACCTTCCTCCAACGTGGTGACAAAGGTGACTGCCATCGACAGGGATGGCCCGCTTCACAACAGCGTGTTGTACAGGATTGCGGAGACCATGTACCACCCTGGGGATGGCAGTCAGCCATACTCCTTGGACACGGCCTTCCGCATCAACCCCAACAATGGCATCGTGTCTACAAACCTGCCCTCATATGAGGATTTTGCAGATGGTTACTTCATGCTCAGGATCGTCGCCCAGGATTACGAGTTGTCGTCACTGAACGACGCTATCTGGCTGAAGGTGAGGTGGCGTCTACATGCAAGCGTTCCTGTTGAAGGGGTGCCAGTTTTCTGGAACACTCCAGATTTCCAGAATGAGAACTTTCGAAAATTACGTTTTCTGGATTGAAAACTTCCAAAAATTACATTTTTCGTGATTGGCAAACTCAGCGAGCAACAAGTTCTGGATTATGGGGTGACCACCGAGAGTGGTTGTAATGCCGTACATAAAGCATAGCGTGTATCAAGACCCAGAGCGCTCTTCCTCTTGATTTTCCATCTTGCACCCCTGTTGTTGTTACTTACTTACTTAGGCCCATGGCTCCAAGGGGGAGCCGGGGTGGTTGAATGGTAGAGCGTTGGACTTCTTATGCTCGGGTCGTGAGTTCGATCCCAGCTGGGGCCAAATATTTGTGCTGGCTTTTTCATCGTTGCCCTGTCTTTGATATCACCCTATGTGGTGGAAAAGGACGTTAAACCCCCAAACACCCACCCACCCACCCATGGCTCCAAGTGGAGCATAGCCATCGACGACCCTTCACCGTCGCACTCTGTTCTGGGCTACTTTTGCCACTCCAGTCCAGTTGGTCCCCTGCTTACATAGCTCTGCCGCAGTGTCCCGCCTCCAGCTGCTGCGAGGCTGGTCTCCCTTCCTTTTACCCTGCGGGTTCCATGTTAGGGCTTGGCGTGTGGTGCTGGATGCTGGCTTCCTGAGGGTGTTTCCAATCCAGCCCCACTTCCTCCGCAGGATCTGCTTGGCCACTGGTTCCTGTCCTGCTTGCTCACACAGCTCTTCGTTTCGGCCTGTTGTTGTTGATAGCTGGGAATTTACTGGGTGGCGGTCACTGCTGTCACAGTGACAGCAACGGTTCGATCTTGGGCTGCGTGAAACTTTGATATATATATGTGTGATACTGATTTCTCCTCGGTTTGGTTTCTTGTTTTAATTCGTTCAGTTCAATTCATTCAGTTTTATTTGCCTTGTGTGGCCTGTCCTTGTCACAAGTAACAGGTTCATTTTCTTTATATTTGTAGAGGGAGAGATAAATACTGTAATACACTCTCACACACATACACTCAGACATGCACACTCACTTGTAAAATAATGGTTTGGTCAAGTGATCGATCTAAGACCTAAAATTTTGTCTCGCGGAGATAAAAGGCAACTTGCGGGGGTTTCTTTTGTGGGGATTTTGCTCTAATTCCTCCACCTTTCCTCCCGTGGCAAAATTCAGAGCATGTGTAGATTGGTTCCAGTGCTGATGCTGCAGTGACTCATTTGCCAGTTCCCCTCCTGGAAGCAACACAAATTTCCTAAAAGGAATCTGGTCAAGAACAGTTGGTACTTGATACACGTAAGTTCACATGGAGGTTAGAGCTGTAAATTCTGTTATAACTGGAGATGTCCAGTGCAGCACACGTTGCAGCCTGGTATCTGACGGCTGTCTTTTGCCTTTACAGATCATCGTCTACAAGAGAAGCCAGATTCTTCGCGTCGTGCTGGACATGCAACCCGGTGCTGGTCGATTGAAAGCACCTGAACTTGTCAGGTATGTAGTACATGTACATGTATGTAAAATTTTCCTTAGGCCTGCTCTTAATTGGGCACAGCGCGTGAAACACACATGCACCACATAACAGTCGTTGCACTGGGTGTGTCTACTATCTCCTGACAAAACAAAGGCAGCTGTGTATGATGACATATGATCACACAATCAAGATACGATACCATCCGATGCCCATAGCGTCCGCAATGGCAAGCCGAGCTCGGAGGCAAGCTGTAGTGCTTATCCGTGACGTCCCACAGACAGTTGTGTCTTTCGAAAAGGTCTATATAACACTGAGGTCTGTTCAGGCGACAATGCAATTGAGGATGCACTGTCCACCATGTCTGTGCGCCAGTGACATAGTACGGCCAGTCAGAATCTGTTGTGGAACCCACAGTTATTTGAAATCCCACCAGTTGTGGCGACGCCACAGCCGAAATCCCAACTGTGTCACGTGTGTGCACAACACTGTGGTGCTCCACAGTGCCCAGTTAACTCTTTGACGACAGAGCACAATTTCTGACACACGCTTTCCTATAGAAAAATCGTGTGTCAGAAATTGTGCTCCGTCGTCAAAGAGTTAAGAGCCGGCTTTAGACTCTAACTCTGTGCTGTTTCATGCTTGTTGGTACATTATCTATATCCAGTGGAATTGGAAAACATGATTAGGATTTGTCCATTGCAAGTGATTTGGAAATAATGGTTTGTTCAAGTGATCGATCTAAGACCTCAAATTTTGTCTAGCAGAGATAATAGGCAACTTGCAGGAGTTTCTTTTGTGGGGATTTCTCTCTAGTGCCTCCACCTTTTCTCCCGTGTCAAAATTCAGAGGGTGACACTCTTCAGTCTGGGTGACTGAAAATGTGAAATCTGTTGTTGTTTTTTTAAACCTACCCTGATTTCAGTGTATACTGTTGCTTGCAATATGGCATTTGTCAACATCACCGTAACTTCATTACTACATTTATATCGCCATTTATTTTTCCACAGGGACCTGAACAGTGTTGACTCTCGAATACAGTTCTACTTTTTGACAGCCTCAGAGCATCGGACGGTGAATGCACCTGTGGGATCACAGTAAGTTCAAGAACTTTTTCAGTTTTCAGCATACTTTTTAAACTGATGTCACACTGGCATGAGCGATACAAAGGGAGCTAACAACATGACTTCATATAGTTTTTCTCCGTGGCAGCAGTTTACTGTACTGTGCCCTAGGTGAGCAGTAAGTGAAACTGAGGTAGGGTCGGTATTCACTGGCTCTTATACTCATGGAGGAAGGGGAGTTAATTGCTCTAAGCTTGGGAAACCACCAGGCCAAAGACCGTAGATAATAAGACAGGGAACGCCTTCATAGCGCCTACGAGATCGGAGAGCGAGTGACATCCCTTGCGCTGCTCCTGCTCAGCGTGTAACGTCCCTCTGTTGGATCTGTTTTGTGCGCGTCTATCTGTTTGACTTTGTGCATGAAAAACAAGGGTTCGAGACAAAAATCGACGTTTGTGGCATCTTTGATGTCTGAATGGCTTGCTGATATTGGTTTTTAGATATGATTAAGCTATTTGTCCTGTCCAGCAGCCCAAGTGCGCCGAGCGACATGCCACACACTGTAGCACATCACCATTGCCAGGCTACCTGCCATCTGAGGAAACCATGCGCCCCCCCCCCCCCAAAAAAAAACCCAAACAAACAAACAAACAAACAAAACAAAAAACAAAACAAAACACTGCTGACTGCTATGTATTGCAAGACAAAGAAAGATTTGATATAGTTTTGTTCACCTTTTTCTTACACACACACACACACACACACACACACACACACACACACACACACACACACACACACACACACACAGAATGCAAGAGGAATAACCGCTAACATTTCCACGTTTATTTGTATGTATATGATGGCAGAGTATTCACAACTTCCAAAAGAGTCTCCAAATGAGTCATGAGTTTCTAACAGCATAACCTGCCCCCCCCCCCCCCCCCCCCAAAAAAAAAAAAAAATAAAAATAAAAAAAAGGATTCGCAGTTCACAGTTGTAACAGAATGGAGAAGGCTGACCTGGAACGCAGTGCAAACTGCATTTGCTCTTCCCAAAAATACACCCCATACAGTGAGAAAGCCAACAAAGGAGTGCACACCAGAAAGACTTCCACAGAAGAAGTAAAAAAAAATCCTCTTTTGGCAGGTAATAATACAAGCATAAAAGGAATCCTGATATTTCAGTTGTCCTTAACAAAATAACCTCGACAGCATATTCTTTTGACCATATGGAGCAGTGTGGCCACTGGGTAAAGTGGAATCTCAGGTGTACTTTAATCAGCTCATCTGGCTGCTTCCCCAGCAGATCTTCCCGTCTGGTGTTCTGCACCCATTTCATGCACCTGTTGATGTACCAATGCACCAATATCTTAACAACCATTTGCGTAAATATCAAGCAGTCATACAAGTACTTGTTGGCCTGTGCGACGATATGCATGGGCACTGCGTGTCAAACATTTTCTGTAAAACTTGATATTGGCCACCAGAACCTATAGCAAATTGCAATATTCTTTCCTGCCTACACTGTGAGACCACGTGCTCCTTGTAGAATTAGAAATATGATACGAACTCAGGGATGATCTTAGATCTAAAAATCTGCAGGTCCAGGGCTATAGCGAACCATTTTTGCCCATTTCTTCCTAGCAACGATAAAAATTATGTTCAGCTTACCTTTCTTTCCCCCTCGGGAACTGGAAAAATGCCTTGTTGGCACCGGATTTCTTCAAACGTGCATTGTTGCAGCCTATGGGGCAGCAGAATTCGCCACCTTGCCCCTTTCTGTCTGTAGCCATGCTCGAGACGAGCAGAATCAACGCAAGGGACGTAACTCCTACCTATCCTCGAGTTCCCTGTCTTATTATCTACGGTCTTTGACCAGGCTCACTCGATCCCTGGTGGCTCATAGGTTGTTTCCTTCTGCTACTTACTGACCAGAGAGTAGGAAAAAGGCATGCCGTAAACTGCTGACCCTACTTAAGAAATACTAAAATATAATTGTTTGCATTTTGAGGAAAAAACATTGTAAGATTGCTACTGTGTCTTCTTGTTTTAGCTGTTGTCGTTCTTGTTTTAGTCTTTTTTCCTTTTTTTTCCCCTTTTGCTCAGGGTAGCTCAGTCCTGCGAAATTGATTTTCAGTTTCGCAGAACTGTGGAAGTCTGGCACAAAGTATTCGAGTTTGACTGTGAACTATACCTCGCAACAAAAGTAACATAATATTACTTCATTGTTTTGCAGGACCGACATCTGCTTTGTCATGGTGCAGAACAGCAAAGCTTATGAAGTCAGTTCAGGCGTAGGACTCCTTGATTCCAGATATGAAGCGGTTCTGGACAGACAAGAATACGAGCTGGTGGATAGAGGGGTGAGAGAGAGTGTTTGTGTGTGTGTGTGTATATGCATGCATTCGCATGTCTGGTTAAAAAGCTTTGGCTTCCAAGAAAATATTTTCTTGTGGAAGTGTAATCAGCAGTTTGAGTTAAATGCTTTTGTTGTATTATGCTTTAGTGTGCTGTTAGATTGGTATGTTCCTGAAAAGGAAGACAACACTATGCTGACCAGATGCGGTCTTTGGGGGGGGGGGGATTTATTTATTTATTTATCTATTTATTTATTTATTTATTGTCAAATCCAGGCCTGCTTCCCACTGAAGCCGTCTGCGGACAGACTGAAGTGGGTGGACTTGTGGTGGGTGCTGGTGGCCATCGCCATCTTCATTTTCATCTGCTGCGTCATCCTGCTCGTCACCATCATCATTCTCTACGACAGGTACAAGGACTACATGACCACACAGCGCACATGTGAGTATAATTATCTGAGGGCGGGCTAGAAGCTGGTGCGTTTACTGTGCCTGTAAGCAGTTCATCATTTTCAGAAGTAATTGTAAGAACGCAGTTAGGTTTTGGCTTTATCAGTCCTGGATTTGCATGTTAATAATAATAAATAATAATGAATAATACTTGTTTGCGCTTAATCTCACAGGAAAGCAACTCATAGCACCACACACACACACACACACACACACACACACACACACACACACACACACACACACTGATGCAGATGAACAATTGCAGTCAAAGGCACTGAAACAATGGCAGACTACTCATAGGTGTGAAAGGCCTGACGGAAGAGATGGGTTTTCAGGTTCGATTTGAACTGGGACAGTGTGGGAAGGTCACGAATTTTTGACCGGCAGCGATTGTTGATCAGAAGGTCGATGCTTATGATCAAGTTTGTTAACCAAAATGTTAACAACACCCACCTCCCCCCAGCAACAAGAAGAAGTGACCCAACAACAATAACAACAGCAACAGAAGAAAACAGGGGAGGGGTGTATGTGGTGAAGTGAGGAGGAGGTTCTAAACAAAACGCTTGTAATCGGCAGTGTGATGATAGTGTTGGGCAGATAATTAATACGCTAAAAACTTACTCTAGAAAGACTATGGTGGTGACGGGCTGCCCATCTGTAAGTAAACCCATTAGGCACTAAATGAGAAACAACTGTATTTTATGTTTTCATAATGTCCACCTCTCCTTTTTCACACCTTTGCCTCATTACACATGCTTACACCTCCTTTTCTTTTTTCTTTCTTTTCCAGACATGGTACCGCAGTAACTCACGCCAGGGATAGAGACATGATGCTGCAATCCAGTTTTAATCCTCATTTCAGCAACTTTCTCTTTGTTGAATATTAGAACGTTACAGTGGAAGGAATGGGGTTTGGGGGGGGGGGGGGGGGGGTAAATGGAGTAACTGAGGGTCAGATTGAGGGGGACAATAAAGAAGGAAAAAGCAAGATTTAGTATATTTTGACCGCTTAGTAAGAGAAAAAAAGGGGGGGTGGGGAGGGGGGGGGGGGCACTGAGGTTTGAATGTGTCTTTAGCAGATTTTTTCTATTGTAGTTCAATTGCTTTTGAAGGACTCTCGATCTGTGCCATAGCTCTGTGACACTGAAGTGCTGCCTGCATTTCACTTCATGCGAAACAACTGCTGATCATGTTCCTCACTGAGAGGTTCAATCATTCAACGAAGCAAACAAACCCTTGAATGATTTTATAATGCAGTGTTATACTTCATGATTCCACGTTTTAGAAACATTTAGATCCATCAGGTCACCAAGACAAGTTAGTGTACTATTTCATTTTCAGCAGAGCATTCACAGTTTTTTGGTTACAAACTGTCGGTGTCGGTTACTTTATTTGTAGTATTTCTTGTTTTAGTTGGCACAAAGGATTGAAAGGCGTGTAATGTTTGAGCTTCTGCTGCTCATCTTCCAGTCTGGTTTACGTGTGTGTTTGTGTACATATCTGTCTGAAATGTCTCATTGTTTCAAGTGATATATCTCATTGCGCTTTGTAAGAGCAGTTTTGTCATGTGTTGTTTGAAATTTTTACTGCGAATTGGTAGATCTCTGGTGCTCAAAGAAAAAGTGGAGATCAATTAATTTTGCACGCAGATTTGTGGGTATTCCTGTTGACGGTATTCCTGTTGACGGTTGATCAGCTTTCTACAAATGCTACCTACTGTTATGTGTGTAGCATGTGGTCTGTGTTTTTAATGTGAATTCAGAGCAAAAGATTTTTGTTTTTGTTTTTGTTTTGGTTTGGTTTGGTTTGTTAGGTAAATTAAAAAGAAGAAAAGACTACAAGGTTTTCCTACATGCCAGTGGATTGACACTGAGGTGCAGGTGATTTGTATGCATGAGTTTGGTTGAGAAATGTTTAATAAATTCATTCTGAAGAAATCTTGACTTGAAATTTGAGATCTTAATCAGAATGTTTTGAATCATGCTGTTGTGAAATAAGTTTTTTTCATACTATTTTTTCCGTGGAACTAAGCATTTGCTCTGTTTATTTTGCAATCTGTGTAAATGTGATGTATTTGAAAAGATCATTCCAGTATCCATTTCTGAAATAGTATCAGTGATATTATAGATAGATCTGTTTCTATGTGTTTATACTGACTGTACACTTTGTAGAAATTATTTTGTACAAATGATCTTGTTTGGAAAGTAATAAATCTATTATTTTTTTACATGTCTTACAGGTTTTGATCCATTAATAACTGTGTGTTGTAGGTTTCCACCGTGCATGTTCAGTTCTTGTGAAGGTATTATGTACACAATTACCTTCATGTTCATCAGACCAAATCGCATCAAGATCAAATCATATCAAACAAAATCATTTCGTGTTCCTGTAGGTTGAACTGTCTTTCACAGGATTGCATAATGTAAGACAGAAATTCAAGTAAAAAGGTTTTTATAGCCATCACAGACAGACAGACAGACACACACACACACACACACGCACGCAGAGAGAAAGGCTTGTGCTGAAATTTGTCTTGCTCTGTTACCCGTCTGGCCTAGATTTACATTGTCATATCATATAGTCTTGTATAAATTCATGATCCGTAATGGGTTAGGTTTTATTGCGGGTTTTCTTCTACACGGACATTGCTGATAAAGAAAAAAAAAAAAGCATTTATGGTTCATGTACCAGACAACACCCATTTATCAATGGCAAGTGGTTAGTTTACTGATAAGGTCAGACTGTGATTTCTGCTACAGAGCAACAGTTGAGAGTAAAAGCAGAAACATGGGTTAGCTGTTCGCAAGGAGTACATTTTGCGTTACACATGTACAACTGCAAATGAAACACACTTTCAGTATTTAAAAAAAAAAAAAATGACACCGACAGCCAAGCTTGTAGTGTCCCACTGTTAATGGTCAGGTCGTGAGTTTGATTCCCCACGTTGAGCCAAATCTACAACTTAAAGACGTCGGCCCATTTCTGATTATTGTTTTTTTGTGTGCCTGTGTGTGTGTTTGTTTGCGTGTGTGTGACACACAGAGAGAATCAATGAATCTTTATTTTACAACGGTAGAGGCAGTTAACATTAACAGTCAATTTTCATACTTGCCGTTGCTAAGTACTATAATTGTCTAACTAATAGTAAAGATAGAAGAAGAAAAAAATTTTTAAAAAGAGAAAATTGGATCACACACACACACACAGAGGGAGAGAGAAAAAAAAAAACCGTAATTGGCGTTTTTTTTCTGATGTTTATCCCCCCCCCCCCCCCACCATCTCCCTTGCCTGTTAGCCAACCCTGTTCCGGGTCACTCGCTAACTCTAGGGTTAGCGACGGACCCGGAACAGGGTTGGCCTGTTACACGTAAACTCGAGCGCTATCCGGGACCGTCCACAGTACAAATCGGAAGCGAATTCAGAATGCGGCTGTAGCTGTCAGCCTACACCTACAGTTATGTTTGAAACTGTGGAAAAACTGTGTTGACATACGTCACCTTGCTTGTCACAGGTTATTTTAAAATCTCTCTCTCTCTCTCTCTCTCTCACACACACACACACACACACACTGACACACACACACACACACTGATATAGACGCTAACATTTTAGGAGGAAAAAAGAAGAAAGATCATCTGAGACCAGAGACATACATGTGTTTACTATTTCGCTTATTAAACTGTAGCTGCCGGATCTGAGTAGGATTTTGCATAACACGCTCCTCTATAACACGGGTTTCGATAACTTGTCCAGGCCGCTCCCTCCGCGAATGAGACTTACAAAAAAAATAAAAATAATAATAAATAAATAAACAGACAAATTATCAACAATCTCAAAAACAACTGCTTTAATTTGTGTGGGTTACTTTCCGCATACCACAATCTCTGTACATACAGGCACGCCGGAGTACTGGTCGGGAACGATTTATCGTGACTCGAGTTTCTCGACGAAACTTGATATGCCGATGTTACAAAATTACATACACATAGGCCTATACGAGTATGAGAGCTGTTGTGGACAGTGGTATTATCACCGGTAACAGAGGAGAAACTGAAGAGGCTTTTCAATGGTTGACTTGAAGGCGCCTACAGGTGCACGCATTTGCTGCCGCCATGAAGGCAGACCTGAGTTAACTCGGGAACCATGCCAATGATAGCTCTTGGCTTCGCCTAAAGGTACGACGTCGACCTCTAAGCCACGTGACTGGGGTTAGATCTGACTGAGCGCTGGGTCAGATCGTAATTATACACAGTTCAGCGGCCGGACTCAGCCCAGAGTAAATTCACGTGCTCTCTGGTGCGCCGCATACAGGACACCTCAGGTTTGAGGTAGATTTTTCGGGCTGGGTTCTAAAACTGCGGGGGTTAATCAAAATGGCGGAGAGTGTTTCCAGTGCTACTGCCAGATTCAAACGTTTTGACGACTGATTGCTCTCAAAGCGAAATGTCTGAAAGATGAGCACGCACCTGTCTTTATATTGTAATAGCGTTTAAGTCGTTTTCTAGTCGTTTTCTGCTTGTTGCCCGGACCCCTGTCTCTCTCACACGTGCACAGACAAATCTAAATCCAGTACTGAAACACTAGGACCTAGTTTTTCTTTTTTGGAAATGTGACCAGCACCGGACGCACTACTTGGATTTGGAACCGCTATGAAGTATTATTTCAAACGTGCACGTGAAAGTAGCAGAGACTGATATATGCAGGCCCTCGGGACTGGGTCAAATGAACTGGACTATTATAAGGAGTGAAAATCGAGACTTCCATTGCACGTACCGAGGAACTGTTTCCTTTGACTATAAAACTGGTCTGTTTGTGTAACATGTCCATCGCCGTCACGGATACATCAAACCGGAGATTCCATAGTTTGACTGGACTGAATCGTGTTCAGTTAGACTGTTTGTTCCCCTAGGATAGCTACTCCCCCCCCCTTCCCCCCATCCTCTATAACCTGCCCCTTGGGACCGTCGCCAGTCACTCGGGTGGGGGGACACTAAACCCTAGCTTACGTACCCACCTAAGAGTAAGACGTGGAAGACTTGAAACGATCGTTCCACTCAGGTTGTTTCCACTTGTCAATGCTGTTTTAGTGAAAATGCAACTTTATGTTGAAATACAGCGTCAGTCCATCCACACAATGCTCCGGCTGTCGATATCTTGCATTGTACTGGACTGAAGACTAGAAAGTGGTGGGCTCAAATCGTGACACAGACAGAGTCAAAACTCAGCTTATACAGACCCTTTTCCTAGCGACCAGCTATATCAGTGTGCGAGTGTACACACATCTACGTGTATCGCAAAATTGTGTATCGTAAATTTGGTGACACGGCCTACGAATCGTGGGTTAGTTAAGAACAGTTAGGCCCTTTCGCCATTCGGCGGTGTGCATAATTCCGGCTGATGGCAGTGACACTATGGGAATTGCTCACACCCTACCCACGCCGGTGTCGCCTCTCAGCCTTGCTCGTGCATCGTAAATCTTTCTCTCAAGGAGTATCGAAATCGTCTCAGGGGACCTCGGCTCTGGCCAGGGTGCTGCCTTTCCGCTACAAGCCACCCTTTACTCAGTCGTCATTTGCAAGTCCGTGGTCACGCAGTTAAGGGGTTGGGGCGTCACGCGGCCCAGAGAGCCGACTAGGAATTTTTACAGCTAGGCCGGGAAGGTTTGCCAAAAGCGGATAGCACATCGTGCAGGTTGGTGATTTTTTTTTTCTTTTCTTTTCTTTTCTGATTTCATAGGAATAAGTGGTATGTGAAGTAGGCTAGTGTTTTACTTTTATTTCTTTCTTCCTTTCTTTTCCTTTGAAAATCAGCATTTTTGTTGTTGTTGTTTTTTTAAGATAAGGAAAGACAGTTTTGTCCAATCGAACAGGGCTTTAAACATAACACATCGCAAAATTTGCAGAGGTGTGTGTGTGTGTGTGTGTGTGTGTGTGTGTGTGTGTGTGTGTGTGTGTGTGTGTGTGTGTTTAATAGGAAAAGGTGGTATACAAGGCCTGTCGTTTGCATTTTGGGTTTCTCTTTCCGTTGTACTGTATGATGAAAGCGTTGTTGTTAGCTCCTCTACGTTTCAAATTTGTGGCTTATAAATGCCGCAATTGAAGTGCGCCTGGAATAACACTCAAGTACGGTTACTCGTTCAGACAGGCTGTGTTATTGTTGTGTGTTTGAAGCCTTGAAACTGGAACGTGGAGGATCGGTCTTATCTCTCAACTGCAGGACAGTTTTCAAGAAGTACATCGATCCTGTATTCTTTTTGTACATAACAGAAAATTTGGTATACGGGAAATGGAGGTCTACATGCAGTTCTTCAAGATATCTAATTATTTGTTCATTTACTTACTTATTTTATTAAGAAAGTGAACTGTGATTACACTTCGTTGTGCGTTCCAGCAACAAATAGCAAGAGTTACTGATGTGCATTTGTCTTCGGTGAGGACTCTTCAGCAGCTAATGTGGTCTGCCCACCCTCCTGCTTGTCTACTCTAGTGTGACAGGTTTACAATAACACGACAGACAAAGAAACGTTTCTTTTCTTTTCTTTTCTGATCCGACCGCTGGGTAAAATAGAAATCGGCCGATGAACCTACCCAGCCACCCCCCCTCACCCCACCCCTCCTCCCTATCCCCCCTCCTCCTTATCCCCCCCCCCCAAAAAAAAAAACCAAAAACCCTCGTGGTTTTAATTAAATTAAATGTCCCAGAGCTGCGAAGGTTTTCCTGGTTGAAATCGATCGACCACTGGCAAACGAAACTACTGAATAACCTAGCGACTTGACAGCTTATCGGTTAAATAAATTATTAGCTCACAAGTCACTATCAGGATGAATAAACAGGCAAAAGGTAAATGCAAAAACGAAAAAAAAAGGATGCAAAACAATTAAAGATATAGAAACAAACCAAGAAAACCAAATGAATAAACGAACAAATAAAGGAACAAGCCAGTGAATAGTAGATAGATAATAATGATGATGATGATGATGATGATGATGATGTTAATAATAATGATAATGCACACGTTAAGCTGGCTTGTAGCCGGGTAAAAAAACAAAATGGAAGCCGGAAGAAGAAGAAACGGTACTGCGGAGAGGCAATGGAAATCCCGAAGGGCCGAAAGTGAAAACCACTTCACAGCTTCTGTAATTGTATTGACGTGTATTGCCTTTACCGCTTCCTGCTGAGGTACCAAAGTGGTTTCCATGGTAGAGTGTTAGACTTCTAATGCTCGAGTCGTGAGTTCGAACCCCGGCTGGAGCCAAATAATTATTTGTGCTGGCTTTTACATCGTTGCCCCGTCTTTGATATCACCCGTATGTGGTGGAAAAGGACGTTAAACCCCTAAACACGCACCCAAAGTGGTTTCCGTAGGAAAGTCTGATTAAGATAATGTATTGGTTGGTTGCATTGTGTTTTAGTTTCCCTATAAGCTAAGGAAGAAAGTCCCAGAGCGCGGAAGGTCTGCAACAGAAACTTTTGATGGAGGAAGCTAGCTTGCCCTTTCTTGTGCAGAAGGAAATTGTTATGTGTTTTCAGCAAAACTGACAGGGACTCATATTGAAGTGGACCTGGTCAAATATCTCACAGTCTGAGGGTGGACCAGAGGTTAAGCCTAACCGTGTGGTTAGGTAAGCCTAACCGTGGAAGACCTAAAGTACCATTATCAGCGGAAAAAGCCCTTCTGTTGTTTAACTTTCGTATGATTGCCAAGGCCGGGTACACGATGGACATTGCCATGAGCCGATACAAGGTGGTACTGTCCACTGAATTCGTCACGATAGGCCATAAACTACGAAACAGACATCCGGCTGTAAATTGGGGCGGTGTTGAACTTTGCAGAGACCACACGAACTGGACATCTGGTCGTAAACCGTTGTGCACTGTCACATTTCACAGGAACAATTGCACCCATAATCCCTTTTTACAGTTTCACTTTTATCAGTTGCCAACTCCGACTGTTCAGTCACGTTGTGTGTGTGTGTGTGTGTGTGTGTGTGTGTGTGTGTGTGTGTGTGTGTGGTCTTCCTTATTCGTTCGATTTCAGTTCAGGGTGATCATATTCCTAGTCTGCCCGGAAACCATCAACGTGTGCAGCTGGCGACACTTTGGCCAAGTGTTACCCCAGATCACTGTTAAGTGGCTCTCCAGACATCAGGTAAGGGATACTTAGCGATACTGAAGTATGACTTACGCAATTTTCTAGTTCCTGTTTCTTCTCCTTCAGTTCTCCCCCTTCACATTCTGTTTTAAGTTGAAGACGGGGCTGGTTGGACAGAAAAAAGAAATCGAGAGCAACATCCGTCTTATTTATTTATTTTCGAGCAGACGACATTTTAAAAACGCGGTTTCATTCGGCCCAAATTAATAGCCTTCTTGAAACTATTCGCTATCTACCGATACTCTAGAGCTCACCAGTGCAGGAGGTCTTACGTGTAAATGCTTTTGCTTGTGTTGATATCCAGTTTGTTCTCGGATCCCCTAGCCTAGCGTTTCACGCTGAGCACGCTAGCTTTCTTCTTTTATTTCTGTTTTTGATTTTAACATGTACATAAGCGTCCCATATCGTAATTCTGAATGAGGTCCACATTTCTTTCCTCCTTTGATGTTTTTGTCTTTGTTTTGCCAGTAAGTTTTTGTTTTTCGCGCACTCGACTTCGTGTCCTTTTGCGTTTTGCACCGGGTTATACGTCGTAAACCACGTGTCCTCCCTGCCACCCTACGAGAGCAAACAGAACCTAAACCCTTATTTGAGCCCCTGTTTTACGTTTGTCAATAAATCTCTGATCGCCCCGTTCGATAGAACTGGGGGAAGGAATGTGGCGTCAGTGATCTGCACCTATGTCTCTGTTCTTATCAGCAGACATGGCAGAGGGACCGTGATTGCCGGGTGAAGAGAAAGCTGTGACAGAGAACTGCACACAATGGTAGCAGCTATCATGGGGGACTGTTCGCGGGGTTGGGTGCTAACCCTAGTGCTTGTGCTTGCGCAACTGGCAGTGATAGGTGAGTGAATGGCTTGGATCGTTCAGTGACAGGATGTTCCAGAATTTGCAGATGTGTGTTGCGTGTGGTAATATTTGAAACATAGCTTCTTTTTTCATTTACTGAGACTTCAGATTTTTTTTCCAGTAAACTTATGTTCTCGTCAAACAAAAAGTGTAGTGCATGATCATGCAAGTGCATGATTTTTGCAGGCTATAGAACTTTCTTCCTGAACACGCGCGCGCGCGTGTGTGTGTGTGTGTGTGTGTGTGTGTGTGTGTGTGTGTGTGTGTGTGTGTGTGTGCTGATGTTGAGTTTGGTGAATCGCCTGAGTGGAAAGAAAAACCCCAAAAACCTATGATTTTCTTGGCTGACGCTTCGTCTAAATTAAGCAATGCATAACATGCGTATGTCCCATCAGTGGAAGCGTTTACATTTATTTTTGTATTCCAGTGTGTGTGTGTGTGTGTGTGTGTGTGTGTGTGTGTGTGTGTGTGTGTGTGTGTGTGTGTGTGTGTGTGTGTGTGTGTGTGTGTGTGTGTGTGTGTGTGTGTGCAAGGGATGGGGGGGGGGGACCAGGGACTGGTGAGGTAGAGCTGATAAACGATACATGATATCTTAGAAGACGTTTAGGGAGTGGACACACAAGTCTCATTGTGAAACGGTCACCCGATCTAATTAGCATACTGTCCGCCAGAAACAGTTTCACGGATGAAGAGAAATTTGTTTCACATTGATCCTCACACCGGAGCTGTCGTGTCGGCGACCTCTCGCGATTACCTGCTGTATGCAGAAGCACGCTTACTGTGACTTGTCTTCAGTCTCCCCTCCCTCACCCCCCCCCCCCCCCTCGTAAATGTTCCGTCCGGTTGTCACCCTGGCGTTCTGTACGTCAACCGTTATATACGTCAAGCCAAGGCTGAAAACCGATTTGTCGTCGTTCAGTGTAGCATACAGAAAGCTTGTTAGGTTGTGTGGCTGCAACATACTGCAGTTGTTACAAACACTGCCACTGATCGTCCATGACTGACGCACACAGATCGGATCCTGCTGTATACAAGCACACACACACACACACACACACACACACACACACACACACACACACACACACACACACGCACGCACGCACGCACGCACGCACGCACGCACACAGCAGTTTCGATTTTTTTTTCAAAGAAATAGGGTTGGAGAACTGTGTATTCTATAGATGTGCAGTTTCTTTTCACAGCCGACTCTGTGTGGGTACAAACGTTTCAACAAACGACAGAAATGAAATGAAGCCATCCGTTTTTGACAGAAGCAGATTGTTGTTGGTCGCAGACCCGTTTCCAAAATGGCCGTTTCTAAACCTACTTTTGTACAGATTGTACAAAAAGGGAGGACTTTAAAAAAAAGCATAGGATAGTGTGTGTGTGTGTGTGTGTGTGTGTGTGTGTGTGTGTGTGTGTGTGTGTGTGAGTGAGTGAGTGAGTGAGAGAGAGAGAGAGAGAGTGTGTTGGGGGTGGGGGGGGGGGCTGTTGGGGCGTGTCGAGTGGTTTTAGTGTTTCTTTTGTTTTTGCTGCTTCAGAAGTTAAGCCGACGAAAATAAAAACACAGACATAAGTAACACTGTTTCAGTGAAATGTTCATGAACTTGAAAGTCTACTTCTGGTTTTCCTGTACATTATTTTACTAGATATGTAGTCATTTAGACCCATTCAAGCGTGTAGGTAGTTTTCAACTTACAACAGAATTCAATGTTTATTTCAGTACTGTTTGTCGACGGGCAGCTGTGCATTGTGTCTGTCAACGAGGATTTGGATTTAGGTGAGACTGAAAACAACCCCCCCAAAAACAAAAACAAAAAAACAAACAAACAAAAAACAACTAAACAAACAAACAAGCAAACAAAACACACACACACACACACACACACACACACACACACACACACACACACACACACACACACACGGCTATAATGACGTAAACGGTTATGTTTCTGTGAATAATGCAAACAAACGGGCTTGTGGGTTGTTTTTTTTTTTTTTTTAATAGCAAGACAACCTTTGATAAAGCCATTGCCGCTACACTCTATGAGCAGAGGAAAGGTGCCTCTCTTTTGCTT
Source organism: Batillaria attramentaria (assembly GCA_018292915.2). Classification (NCBI taxonomy): domain Eukaryota; kingdom Metazoa; phylum Mollusca; class Gastropoda; family Batillariidae; genus Batillaria; species Batillaria attramentaria. The sequence goes on from JACVVK020000004.1 coordinate 8,967,051, forward strand.
TTCCTAGACACAGCACTAGTTTTTCCACAGGTCGGGTTTGACACGGAGGAGCCGTTTATCAATCAGTGAATCTAGAACACATTTCAACAAAGCATTATTCAAGTCTTGGAACATGTACTGACCACCTATGTTAAATTTTTTAAGTCTTGAAAGAAATTTCTCGTTTAGACCTAACAAATTTTTAATTTCTATTTACATCTTGTTTCAACAGGGGAATTTTAAAGGACCTGGCAGGAAGGGACTTTCATTTGCCGCGAATTAGCCTTTGTCGCTTGCGCGGCGTTAAGTAACTAACTAACTCAACAAAGCATTAGCCTCGTAAATGCTCATAATTATATTCGTGGCTATAGCCACATGAGAGAGGAATCGTTCAAATTTTTGAACTGATGCAGCCACCCCGGACTAAATAATTTCCTTCTTGTTGTTGTTTTGTCTGTATAAACCCAACCTAGAAGTAGAACAATCAATACTTTCTGTAGCCGTGATGCTGCTAATTAGTCCCCGCATGTTTGTGATGTGATTGTTATCTCTCCCTCGCTCTCTTTGAATTCTGGTAAAAATTTCGATGGTAGCCTTGTGTTGTCCCAGGTTCCTACCTCTTCGACATCAACGCCTCACGAAGCGTCTCCAAGCTCGTGTTTGAAGCGGGAAATGATGCTACCTCACTGCTGGTCAACATCAGCGACAGTTACAACAGTACTGGTGACGAGTGGCGAGCGAACGTCACCCTACGTTCACCGCTTGACCGTGACTATGTAAGTTTTGCATTTTGCGCACCAGGTTCCAAGGGGAGCAATTCTTGGGTCCTTGATAGCTCATTGAGGTTTAGGGGACGGAGGCGAGATTCAGAATGACTGAGGTGTGCAGGGTTAATGGGTGGTTTGGTGCGCGTGCTTGGTTAGGTTTGTACATGTAACAAACAATTCGTGTCTGACGCAGGCTGCACATTTGGCCGGGCCCGACTCGATAGAATCGGTCCAAAAATTCTGACCCCCCAAAAACAACAACAACACAACACACGCACACAAACAAAAAAACAAACAAAACCAAAAGAGACCACCAAAAGAAAAACCAAGAACAAAACAACAACAACAAAACAAACCAAAACAAAACAACCAAAAAACACCCCCCCCCCCCCAACCAAACAAAGACCCCTCCCCCCCCCCCAAAAAAAAAAAAACCCAAAAAAAACAAAAACAAAAACAAAAAAAACCCAAAAAAAACCCACTATCAGCTCGCGACTACTAGTTACTTTTACTATTGTGTAACTTTTGGGTATCAGCTGTTTGTCTTTCAAACACTGTATCTCTCTGTCTTATATCTTCCACAGGAACCTTCACTACGGACACTAAGCTTTAAAGTAATGCCAGCTACAGGGGTGAGCTGTTCCCTTCTCACGCTCTGTCTCTCTGTCTCTCTCTGTCACGTGGACAATATCGGGGATAGACTCTCAACGTTCCTTCACTCGCACATCAAGCACACCCTCAAATACCCTCACTCAAAAAGACACGAAACGGGACGTTCACAATCTCTCACACGACATTTATTGACAAAAGCCCCCTACTCCCGTTCCTAAACACAGTCACACCCAATCACTCACGCAACCACGCACCCCCTCCCACCTTTCCCCCTACCCTGGTTCTCATTCACGCATCAGACATACACTCACCCGCATACACCCCTCTCCAAGCACTCTTACTCTAACAATCTAAGCTAAACTAAACTATACAACGGCGACTCTAGTCGCTGGGGGAAACAAACAAACAAAGGGGCAAATATAAATATATGTAACAACACAAATGACGGCCTTCCAATGTCAAAGCACAGTCCAGTGGTAACCAGCTGGTCCTAAGTTCACGCCCGTGCGTAACAGCCTCCTCTACCCACCTCGCGTACCCAGAGCCAACACCCCTACACACTCACGACCCGAAGCTGGAGCTCCAGTGAGGCGTCGACAGAGCGGAACAGTCTGAGTGAGCAAGCGGTCCGGTGCTGAGCTGTGGTCCAGTCCGTACGCCGGGGCAGCGCAGTTCGCAGGGTGAAGGAACAGCCCTGGTCTTCTTGAGCTCAGGTAACGCTGACTTTGGGCAGCGCGGAGACCCTCAGAGCGTGAAGCCACCGAGACACGATCCAGGAGCCGCGGACTTCGAGCAGCACGGAGACCCTCGGAGCATGGAGTTGCCCGCAGACAAAATGATACGGTCCTGATACGATACGGTCCAAAACGACCGGTGCGTATAACAGAAGGCTTGGACAATCACGAAAGACAACGGAGACGCCAGGAGAAACCTAGCCGCGGCGAAATACCCTCACCGCACGACCCGCAACGAAGTGGGACAAACACAGTCAAGGTTAGACTGCAAAAGTGGCTGGCTATAGTCCGACGTAGAGACGTCCCAAAAAATTTCAGAGCAAGCTCCCGTAACAACACAAACATACCGTTAAATACCGAAAACGCAGAAGTGAACTCTGATTCAGTTCTACGGCTCACGCGTTCACCGAGCGCACGGGGGAAAAAAGGGGATAACGCGGATCCAGACCAAACACGCATGAACGAACCCCCCTTCCCCACTCTTTAACTACACTAAAACCGAAGATACACACACACACACACACATTCACCCCTCACTTTCCACACACTGGACGTGCACGCACTCCTACTGCAGCAACCCACGTGCTAAACGTCATACAAAAGGGGGAGAACGGTAGAAACGGGATAAACTAGAGTTCAGGAGTTGGAATTCTGAAACAATTCCACACTCTAAACATATCCACCCCCCAACCTCCGTGACACCCCCCGGTCGAAGAGGGCGAATCCTCTGAGGTTCGACCCCAGAATTTCAACGATGAACTCTAGACGGGAGTTTCCTCTGGGAAAGTAATGCGGCTCAGGTAATCCGCCTCTACGTTGCTGCTTCCCTTGATGTAGCGAAACGTGAAGGGAAAGCTTTGTAGTTCAGCTGCCCAACCCATCAGTCGCCGACTCACAGGGCGGATGCGATCCAGGTACTGGAGCGGGTGGTGATCTGCCTCCCACACAAAGTTTCGGCCATACAGATAGGGGTAGAAGCGGCGTATAGCCCATACAACGGCCAGACACTCCAGTTCGATCGTGTGATAACTGACCTCGGCAGAGGACAGCTTCTTGCTTGCAAAGGCCACCGGGAGCAACCCCTGCCCCTGGTCTTGCATCAACGCTGCTCCGAGTCCCGTCTCCGAGGCATCCGTGCGGAGGACGTACGGGAAACGGTTGTCAGGGAGTTGGAGGAAAGCTCCCGACTCCAGTGCTTTTCTGATGGCGTCGAACGCTTGCTGACAAGTTTCATCCCAATCGACTCTTTCAGGCTGATTCTTTTTGGTGCGGTCAGTCAAGGGCAGTGCTAGCTCTGCGTACCGTGGAACGAACTTACGGTAGAAACCCGCCAAACCCAGAAAGGACCTCAGCTCCTTCTTGGTCCTTGGTGCCGCTGCGGCTCCAATTTTGTCCAGCTTGTCTTGCTCAGGTCGCACCCTGCCTTCACTCAAGACGTGACCGAGGAAAGCTATCTCGAGTTCTCCCAGTTGACATTTGGTAGGCCTAGCCGCCATCTGAACCTCTCGGAGCCTCCCAAGGATCTTCCGGAGTACCTCAACATGGCGCTCCCACATCTCCGTCGCCACGAGTAGATCATCCATGAAGTTATGAGCTTCGTCGAGCTGCAGGGGCTCCAGCAGAAGCCGCATGGCACGGCTAAAAATGGCCCCAGCTGTCTTCAGTCCAAAGGGCATGACTGTCCACTGAAATTCGCCTTCAGGGGTCGTGAACGCAGTCTTGGGTTTGTCCTTCTCCGCCATGGGCAATTGCCAGTACCCTTTGGTCATGTCCAGCTTGGAGAAGAAGTGGCTCCTCTGTATTCGTGCGAAGATAGCGTCGATGTCGGGCATGGGTTCCGCGTCAAACTGGAGAACACGATTCAACCGGCGGAAATCGCACACAAACCGAATTTTCCCATCTCGCTTCTTCACCAGAAGGATGGGTGAACAATACGGAGAACTGGACCGCTCAATAACGCCCATCTTCAGCATTGCTCTGACCTCGTCTCGCACGACGTCCATTTGCGAGTGGGTCAGGGGGTATTGCTTCACGCGCACCGGCGTGTCCTGTGTTAGAGTCAGGGAGCACTCACCCAGCTTGCACCTCAAGGGGAGGTCAGTGAGGACGTCTTGGTGTTCGCGGCACAAGTCCACCAACTGCTGTCGTTTCTCGGGTGACAGTGAAGGGCAAATCTTGACATCCTCCCATGTCTCCTCAGCTACGAGCGAGATGGTGGGCACATTGTGGGGAAGTTCAGCTTGAGTCTGCTGTTCACAATCGATGACCACTGGGGCGAACCCGGCCTGACAAAGTTCTCGGCGGTAGTATTTCTTCAGCAGGTTGGCATGGACGAGTTTGCTCTTCCCCCGAACCCGCACGCAGTAGTCCCAGTCTCCTACACGCTTCTCCACTTTGAAAGGTCCTTGCCACGCTAACTGGAGCTTGTTGTGCTTTTCAGGTAAGAGTAGTAAGACCTCGTCTTCCGGATCGAACCAACGCTCCCGAGCTTTCCTGTTGTAGATTTGCCGGTATTTCTCACTGGCACGAGCAAGATTCTGATGGGCTAACTCGCAGGTTTGAGCAATACGTTCCTTCAGATCCAGAACATACACGGGCTCCGGTTTACCATCTGGCGACTCCCCATCTTGGGTCCACATTTGCTTGAGAATGGAAGCTGGTCCTCGCACAGTGCGTCCGTAAAGGAGCTCAAAAGGGGAGAATTTCATGCCTTCCTGTGGAACCTCACGGTATGCAAACAAGACCCCAGGGATAAAGCGGTCCCAGTCCTTTGGACGCTCCAGACAAAGCCTCTTCAGCATCTGCTTTAGAGTGGCATTAAATCTCTCCACGAGTCCGTTCGCTTGGGCGTGGTAGGGTGGCGAGGTTTCCCTGTGAACGTTCAGGAGTTTGGACACCTGTTGCATGACGTCGGACATGAACTGAGTCCCCTGATCAGTCATGAGAACTTTTGGAATGCCCGTACGCGTCCACATCTGATATAGAGCTTCGGCGACCGTGGCAGAGTCGATTCGCTTCAGCGGCGTGGCCTCAGGGTATCTGGTCGCGTAATCAACCTGAACCAGAATGTACTGATGCCCCCTGTTCGACGCGGGCGCGATGGGTCCCACCAGGTCGACCCCCACCTTTTCAAACGGTGTCTGTATGAGGGGGACCCTCCCTAGCGGTACTCTGGTGTTCCGACCTTTGGGGGTGGTGCGTTGACAGACATCGCAGGTTTGACAGTAGCGCCTTACATCAGATTCCATCCCTGGCCAATAGAAGTCCTGGCGAGCACGCTCTAAGGTCCTTTTTACCCCCATGTGGCCTGCCATTGGGTGGTCATGACTCAGGCGGAGAATAGTAGGACGAAGGGATAGCGGCACGACCACCTGGTTGTGAAAACGTGACGATGAGCGAAACCTTCGACGTAAGATCCCACGTTTGATTTCAAAACTCACAGTCCCATGTTTATTCTGTTTGGCCGGAGCGCTAACCAACCTGCGAACTTGACTTAGAGTGGGATCGGATCCTTGAAGCGTCTTCAAAGTCTCAGGAGTGACCTGCTCTTTGATGCCTGGTGCCAAAGGGTCTAACGTAGGTTGTAACAGCTTCCTCTTGGCCTCTGCTCGAGTTGTAACGCCAGCCAGAACCCGAGTCGGCAAGTCGGTGCTTATATCACACACTTCGCCATCTTCCATCGTGACACGGTTTCCAATGAGCAGTGAGAACGGCGGCGACGGCACGGCGACAGCCCAGACTTTGCCTTGGAAGTATGGCGTAGACATATCTACTATAATGGTGGGACATACTTCCTCCATCTCGCCAGACACGGTGACTATCCGTCGGGTGGGGCCTCTGGGCGCCTCAGGTTCGGCAAGGGTGGCATCAACAAACACCGTGGTGGCTCCTGAATCACGGATGGCGTCCACCACGCGTCCCTCAACGACACAGGCAAAGGACAGGCAAGTGGGATCATCCTCGGGCGCCCGAATGAAGAGGACGGCCTCCGACCGTGTATTGGCCTGTTTCTTCTTAGGGCACGCCTTGACCAAGTGTCCCGGTTCGTGGCAGTAGTAGCACAGTCGCGGTTGCGCCCCTGTCACTGAAGTTTCCGTGGCCTTAGTGGGGGAGTCCGAGTCGGGGTTGGACGTCGCAGGAGGTGCCATAGCGCTGACACTCGGGCCATTCTTGGCTGAAGGTGTTTTCTCCCCCCGAAGATATCGCCTGGAATCTGCATGGGCTTCCGTAATTTGTATCGCTTCTTTGAAGGACGCCGGATTCCTGTCGATGATCTTGACTTTCAATTCGGGTGAGGCGGTCTCCACTAGTTGTTCCTGCAAGATGCATTCATCCAAGCTCCGTCCGGACGACTCAATCCACAGGCTGAGGGCCTTCTGCATACGTTCTCCGAACTGGAAGAAGGACTCGTCACTAGCTTTCTTCATGGTGCGGAATTTTCGACGGTAGTGTTCCGGGGTCATGTGCAAGTTACGTCTCAGCGCTGCTTTCAGTTCCGTGTACGAGAGTTGCTTAGGGAGATTGAGGACCGCTTCGCGAGCCTTGTCTTTAAGTCCCGACTTAAGGTAGATGACTTTGTCAGCGTCACTCATATTGAAGACCTCGGCCATGGACTCGAACTGCTCCAGGAAGGCATCGATATCCTCACCTGGCCTGTAGCACGGCATCTGAAGGTCGGGCGGGCGAAGGCGAGCAGCAAGGGAACTCTCGCGGTGGTCCGGCGCAGGTCCCCTCAACCCTTGCAGGATGGTCTCGAGGCGTTTGGCTTCCCTTTCCTCTCTTTTCTCTTCTTTGTCCAACAACAGTTTGCGCCACTCTCTTTCTTCCTTTTCACGCCGCCTCTCATCTTCACGCCGTCTCTGTTCCTCTTCACGACGTCGCTGCTCCTCTCGCCGTCTGTCGTCCTCCTGCCTACTCAGGAGGAGCGTGATCAATGGGTCATTTGGGGCGAGACGCGGATCGGGAGGTCGCCTCCGATGCAAGAAGGACGCCTCTTCTTCCCAGCGATCGGACTGTGGACGAAGATGAAAGAGCGGGTCCTTAAGAGGAAGAGTGGCTGAAGCTGGCAAACCGCGATGGTCTGGTCCAGGAGGAGGAAACATTAAAGGCTTCTTCGGCGAACCTGATCGGAGCGGGGCCGAGCCGCTCATCTGGGGGACATGTGACATGGGCGGAGGGGCTGGAGTTTTCGGGATAGAATAGCTCACCGTGGTCGTCGTGAATGTGGCTGTCGTCGAGACCGTCGTCGAAGGGCGAACTGCGGTCTTGCTTTCATCTTGTGAAGGCGTAATCGGATGAGACGCCCACGGCGGGTTCACCAGGCCAGCCACCTGACTACGGGTCAAGCGACGATCGTCGTCCCTTGACATCTAGGACGTTTAACCCCGTACGTACCTAGGACGGAATTTTTGCTCAGGACGCTCACTACTAGCACGACTAACCAAAGGTACTACTCCAAATAACGACCCGCCCTACCCTTTTAGCGTGGGTCTGTAATAGTCCGAACAATGCAGACGAGCTACTGGGTAACACTATTCCGCTTACTCCCTATGCCTGTGACACTAGCCCGAAACAAAGCAACCCAATGAGAACCGGTGCGATAACCCGTAAAAAAAACCCAGCTATCCCAGCTCTTAACAAAAACACGTTGACTACAGTTGGGAAGATGATCCAAATACCTATATGGTATACTCAAAACTAAGTAAACACTAAATGGTATTAGGGAGATGAGAAAGAACTAAACCCCAACCCTAGACACTGGGTAACTCAGCGGCAACTCACCCCTCCCTCGAGACGAGCCATCCGTCGGACACGGGCACAGAAGGACTCTTGGCGACTGCTGCCCCCCTGCACGCCAGGGGTACCCCACCAACCTACCCGCGCTCGTGCATCGACCAGGACAAGACACTAAGGACAAAGACAAACACTGAAGGACTGGACGCACATGCAAACAAACACCTTGAGGGGGTACCTAAAGGTGGATTCCGCGAGTGACGAACGGAGAGTCAATCCCGGACGAGCCCCCAAAAGATGTCACGTGGACAATATCGGGGATAGACTCTCAACGTTCCTTCACTCGCACATCAAGCACACCCTCAAATACCCTCACTCAAGAAGACACGAAACGGGACGTTCACAATCTCTCACACGACATTTATTGACAAAAGCCCCCTACTCCCGTTCCTAAACACAGTCACACCCAATCACTCACGCAACCACGCACCCCCTCCCACCTTTCCCCCTACCCTGGTTCTCATTCACGCATCAGACATACACTCACCCGCATACACCCCTCTCCAAGCACTCTTACTCTAACAATCTAAGCTAAACTAAACTATACAACGGCGACTCTAGTCGCTGGGGGAAACAAACAAACAAAGGGGCAAATATAAATATATGTAACAACACAAATGACGGCCTTCCAATGTCAAAGCACAGTCCAGTGGTAACCAGCTGGTCCTAAGTTCACGCCCGTGCGTAACAGCCTCCTCTACCCACCTCGCGTACCCAGAGCCAACACCCCTACACACTCACGACCCGAAGCTGGAGCTCCAGTGAGGCGTCGACAGAGCGGAACAGTCTGAGTGAGCAAGCGGTCCGGTGCTGAGCTGTGGTCCAGTCCGTACGCCGGGGCAGCGCAGTTCGCAGGGTGAAGGAACAGCCCTGGTCTTCTTGAGCTCAGGTAACGCTGACTTTGGGCAGCGCGGAGACCCTCAGAGCGTGAAGCCACCGAGACACGATCCAGGAGCCGCGGACTTCGAGCAGCACGGAGACCCTCGGAGCATGGAGTTGCCCGCAGACAAAATGATACGGTCCTGATACGATACGGTCCAAAACGACCGGTGCGTATAACAGAAGGCTTGGACAATCACGAAAGACAACGGAGACGCCAGGAGAAACCTAGCCGCGGCGAAATACCCTCACCGCACGACCCGCAACGAAGTGGGACAAACACAGTCAAGGTTAGACTGCAAAAGTGGCTGGCTATAGTCCGACGTAGAGACGTCCCAAAAAATTTCAGAGCAAGCTCCCGTAACAACACAAACATACCGTTAAATACCGAAAACGCAGAAGTGAACTCTGATTCAGTTCTACGGCTCACGCGTTCACCGAGCGCACGGGGGAAAAAAGGGGATAACGCGGATCCAGACCAAACACGCATGAACGAACCCCCCTTCCCCACTCTTTAACTACACTAAAACCGAAGATACACACACACACACACACATTCACCCCTCACTTTCCACACACTGGACGTGCACGCACTCCTACTGCAGCAACCCACGTGCTAAACGTCATACAAAAGGGGGAGAACGGTAGAAACGGGATAAACTAGAGTTCAGGAGTTGGAATTCTGAAACAATTCCACACTCTAAACATATCCACCCCCCAACCTCCGTGACACTCTCTCTCTCTGTCTCTGTGTCTGTCTCTCTGTCTCTCTGTCTCTGTCTCTTTGTCTCTCTGTCTCTGTCTCTGTTTCTCTGTCTCCGTCTCTCTGTCTCTGTCTCACTCTCTCTGTCTCCCTGTCTCTCTGTATCCCTGTCTCTGTCTCTCTGTCTCTGTCTGTCTCTGTCTCTGTCTGTCTGTTTGTCTGTTTGTCTGTCTGTCTGTCTGTCTGTCTGTCTGTCTGTCTCTCTCTCTCTCTCTCTCTCTTTCTTTACGGCAAGCTACTGTCAAGGAAAGCCACTTTAAGTTCTGTTTGGTTCTATTATTATTATCCCTTGTCCTTGTTTATGATGACTGATGACGTGTTTTTTTTTCTTAACAATACCACAATTATGATTTATTCAACGACTGTAGGTCTTCAGTTTTTGTTTTCTTTTAGGTTTCTTTTCCATGTCGCACGCGCACTCTGCATATTCGGGACGTCAACGACAATGCTCCCACATTTCTAGGGCAACCGTATAATGTGGAAGTACTAGAGGTTAGTATCACGCAACCGATCTCTTTTAATTGTATTAGAATTAACGTCTTAATGTAGTACTGGCTATCACAGAAAGAGCACCAAAAAAAAAAAAAAAAAAAAACTGTGGGGAGCCAGGGTGGCCGAATGGTAGAGCGTTGGACTCTCAATGCTCGGGTCGTGAGTTCGAATCCCGCCGGCTGGGGCCAAATATTTGTGCTGGCCTTTTTTCTCGTTGCCCCGTCTTTGATATCACCCTTATGTGGTGGAAAAGGACGTTAAACTCCCAAACACCCATCCCACCCACCCAAAAAACTGCCGTGTAAATGGAGTCTCTCTGGCGTCAATCAACTGGCTTTCTTGGTTCATTCACGGTAATTTCAGCCATGACAGTGACAATGATTTAATTATCCAACGGCAGAAACTTAATTCTGCATAATTGCCATTCTATAATTTCTGCTTGCTAAGAAACAAAGCGGTTTAGGAACAGTAGTAAATCTAGAAATACGTGTACTAGTGTTAGACTACAAAACTGAATCATCTAAAATTAGTCCTACTGGAAAAACTCTCTATGAAACGCAGCTGCTCTACAGTCATAGGTGTCCGTTACAGCGTAGATGATTCTCAAATGTCTTTTTGTCATTTTTACCACATGATGGAATATTTTAGCACTAGTTCTGCTGAGTGTGTTTAGAACGAGACAGTAGGAAGTCTGCTGATGACAGGAATATCTGCGCTCGACCCAGACAACGGACCAAACGGCACAGTTTCACTTGGTTCAGAGGTATTGTCAGAATTACTGCTGCTGCTGCTGCTACCCCCCCCCCTCCTCCTCCTCCTCTCTCTCTCTCTCTCTTTGTGTCAGTCAGTTATAACGGATATATGTTCATGTCAATGTTTAAGAACCTGATGAATGTATGACGTGCATATCGTCAGAACTCGTATGTGATGTATTGATCGTTATGAGCCTGGGCAACCCTCTTCCGTCTTTCCCCGAGGCTTGAGTAATGGAAAGGGTCGCCCGTGGCTTGATTATTATTGTACCTGCGAGACTTGGGAAGTAAACCTACGAAGTGTGTACGTTAGTACCATTTATGTACTGTGTATACTTCTCTTTTTCCCCGAGTACGCTTAATTTTTGTTTTTTAATCAATAATCACAAGGAAATAACAAATGCTAGATATATCCACACCATCCAGATTACCATTATTATCAGTAACTGATCGTCATCATCACCACCTGAACAACACCACCACCATCACCTGTCTTGAACACAGACGCATTCAACAGTAGTGTCTGAAGTTCTGGGGGCATGTTTCAGTTTCCAGATTCTGTTGTTGCCGACGCGTTCAACACGTCCACACGTATCGACAACGTGACATCGCAGACGGTGTTAGACATTACTCTGAGCGGACCTCTAGACTGTGAAACTCGGAGTCACTACACGTTCAGCTTGTGGGCAAGGGTAAGTATATGCCGTAACAACGGTAGTTCTGTTTCTGCAGTGTAGTCTGCTGTCTAAGTCTGAGACCAGACGATAATTTTATAAGCTTCAGTGTGTGCTGTATCAGGGCCTATACATACTGCGCTTCTCTTTTGATCGCCTTCTGCCTGTCTGTTGTGCTGTTCAACTTGTGGGCAAGGGTAAGCCGTAACTACGGTACTTCTGTTTCTGTAGTGCAATCTGCTGTATAAATCTGAGACCAGACGACTTAAGTTTCAGTGTGTACTGCATCAAGGCCTAGACATACTGTACTTCTCTTTTGACCGACGCCTGCTTGTCTGTTGTGGTGTAAACGCGTGATGACGAGGATGGACCCCGATGGCTGAGTGGATCCTGCATAGGGGGAACAACTCTGCCTCACAGTTACGATCGCTGAAAGCGCGGAATGCGCACTGGACTGTCGACACGATTGTCCGTTTTTAAACCCATACACAGCAGAAGATCGAGCCATTTCATAGAGTTTTGCGATATCAGAGGCATGTCTCTAGCGATTTCAACTGCGTGCGTCAATTTCAAAAACAAATCAGCCGAAGGAATGGACTTCATGTTGAACGTTGGTTCAAAAGACGTACTTGAAGCTTATGGCGAAGAGTAATTATCTGGTTCAGAACCATGCGATTAACGTGAACTGGGCAAATTCTACCTGTACCATCTCTTTGTAAACAAAACAAAAACCAAACACCACCACCACCAGCAGCAACAACAACAACAACAACAACAACAACAACAAGAAGCAATTTACGATGTGAGCCATAATTTGGCTATAATTTTATCTTGTACCAGGACGGAGGGGCGCCAAGCTTGAGCAGCACAGCGGTTGTTTCGGTTACGGTGACTGACGTCCAGGACACGCCCCCTTTCTTCCAACTTGACACTTACAGGGCCAACATCACAGAAAACATGCCTGTGGTTTGTTAACACACTATTTTCAACATTCAGAGAGAGAGAGAGAGAGAGAGAGAGAGAGAGAGAGAGAGAGAGAGAGAGAGAGAAATTGAAATTGAAATAACTTTATTTGAAAACGGTGGAAGTTTTGGTCTTGCAACCAATTTTCAAACTTGCCGTTTTTAAGAACAAACAACTAAACAAAAAAAAACAAAAACAAAAAAGCCAAATGATCGAACATACGTAAACCTGGAACAAGAAACTTCAAACACACACACACACACACACACACACACACACACACACACACACACACACACACACACACACACACACACACACACAATATTATCGCATGCATGAACTAGTATGTCCATATTTATGTGAACGTGTGGTACCTATTTTTATGATTGTTTGTTATTTGTTGGCTAGTAGATATTTGAAGAGGCTGCTTTTAAGAGAGAGAGAGAGAGAGAGAGAGCACTGTCTCTGTTTACATGAAACGCCCTCTATTTGCGCTGATGATTTCTGCTTCAGTTCGCAGAGATATTTTTTATCACTAAAACTCTGTCGGAGAGAGAGAGAGATTGGGTGAATGCATGTATAAGCCTTTAGCTTCCCATGAAAATAACACTAATCGAAATTTTGTATCTTTTCTAATATGACGCTGTTATGTCAGTACAAGACTAGTTTCACGAGTGTTTTTGATGATATTTTGGTCGTTTTCTTGTTGTTTGGGAGTCCTGTTCACAATCAGTTTGGTGTGTGTTTGTGTGTGTGTGTGTGTGTGTGTGTGTGTGTGTGTGTGTGTGTGTGTGTGTGTGTGTGTGTGTGTGTGTGTGTGTGTGTGTGTGTGTACGACAGGGCACTTCCATCATTCAATTAAGTGCCGAAGATGGCGACAGAACCTTCAAGAATGGCATCGTGTATTCCATTGTGGAAGGTACGAGCACATGACTGCCATTTTTCATACGCATATTGACGTATGTAGACTCACCTTTTCGGTTTATAGAAAGCGCTAAAAGTACAAAACACAAAACACACAAACCAACTAATTAATACCGAGTGTCAACCAGTCGCAATAACACCAAGGGTGGGGTGGGTGGGTGTTTGGGAGTTTAACGGCCTTTTACACCACATACGGGTGATATCAAAGACGGGGCAACGATGAAACAGCCAGCACAAATATTTGGCTCCAGCCGGGATTCGAACTCACGATCCGAGCATCCCCAACACTAAGGGAAAATGCATAAATGAGCTATAAATATAATAAATAGAATTGTTATATATTTTCAGTGGAAAGACGACTTGCCACAAATATACTTGTATGATGTTAATGGACACGAATATAGTCACTGTGTTATGCTTTCACAAACTGAACCGACATTTCCCTAACGTTGCAGGCAACACCGACTACTTTGCAGTTGACAACAACACTGGTACCATCAGTTCTCTGGTTGTTCTGGACCGCGACAACACCTCCATGGTTGGACGGGAAGGTGTCTTTGCACTTACAGTTCGGGTGAGACTTTTATCCGCAGATATTGCGTTCATGGTGAAGCAGGATATTGTGTCTTTTGTCTGGGACTGTTGTCTGTCGGTCGGAGCGAACCACTTGTTTCATCGAGAGCTGCCCGAGCCAGTAATCTGTTTCTTTCTTGTTCTTTTGTTTTCATAAAAAAAATATGAAACTGAGTTTCCCCATTTGCCGTAAAAGGGAAAGAGACCTCCGACCCACGTAGTGTAGTGTAGGTTAGCAGCATGGACCGGAATTCCCGGGTTCGAGTCCCAGCCGACGCAAGCGGGATTTTTCCTACCTGGGTCGGCTCCTACCCAGAGCGGGTGTGCTATCGGCCCAAAAGGGAGGCTGTTGCCACACAGCCGAGATTCACCCACTTCACGTGTGCGACTTTGGTGGTTCGAGTCCCAGCCGAGGCAAGCGGGATTTTTCCTACCTGGGTCGGCTCCTACCCAGACCGGGTGTGCTATGGGCCCAATGGGGAGGCTGTAGCCACACAGCCGAGATTCACCCACTTCACATGTGCGACTTCTGGGGTGCTGCCCTTGGTATGACACGCCTTATGATGTGGATGATTACACGGCCGGCACCGAGAGTGCCGTAGTTCCCGGACCTGCTTAACGCCGGGATATTTATGACAGGAAGCATGGAATGTGGCCCTGTCCCGCAGTCCCAAACCACACGGACCTCCGTAGCATCATCATACCATCATCCCCATCATCGTGCATAATAAACATTTCCCCAGCTTCCGAGCCCGAATGGTAGAGCGTTGCACTTTCAATGCTCGAGTCGTGAGTTCGAATCCCGGTTGGGGCCAAATATTTGTGCTGGCCTTTTTCTCGCTGCCCCGTCTTTGATGTCACCCTTATGTGGTGGAAAAGGACGTTAAACTCCCAAACACCCACCCACCCCCAGCTTCCGAGCCCTCCACGGATTCCACCCATGTCCAGGGAGGAACACACCACTGGACCTGGCGAACATTTGGGACAGAAAAAAAGGACTAGCCAGACATCCCTACCGTTCGCTTAACACACACCATTCATACTCCCGCTCCCACACTGTTGGGCTGGTACATGTTCAGTGCCGTAATCACAAAGTCAGCGGCTCCTGGAGTGTTTCCTCCAGAAATAGAATGAGAACGTTCCCAGCCTTCGGGGAGGATGGGGATTTTGTAAGTACCACCACCACAACAACGAACAAATAAAAACATAAACCTTAACTAGCTTTGGAGTTAACGTCAATGAAAGTTCCAAATACCTGCCTTCTACAAACATGTAGCCCATCACTGATTTAACCTCTCACCTGTTCAAACACGGCAGGCAACAGAGCTGGACGACTTGTTGCCGCAGTACGGGAATTCGACAACTGACGTCTTCGTGCTGATCGTGGTGGATGACGTCAATGATCACGTGCCCACTTTTAGCAGCAGCCTGTACACAGCCTTTGTGAGGGAAGACACTCGAGAGAGCTCGCTAGTCTACTTCGAAGGCGACGGATACATCAGTGTGTCGGACTCAGATCAGGTATCAATACTACTACTACTACTACGACTACGACTACTACTACTACTACTTACATAGTTTTAATAGAACGCTGCTCTCCAAATGCAAAGGATTCGCTGCGCTTAAGGCACACACACACACACACACACACACACACACACACACACACACACACACACACACACACACACACACACACACACACACACACACACACACGCGCGCACTATTTTCACGCACTCTAACATCCAATTTGGCAGGTGCAGCGACACCAGGCGACTAAACGTACACATAAGCAGGCTTAGCAGGAGTTGACCCTTTCAGCCCTGAAGGAATCTCAATAGCGATAAAGCTCTCTGCCTGGGAGTTTTTCAAGTGTGTTAGATCTGAAGCTGGGTTCTTGCATACAAAACCCTATTTCTCAAGAAGTATTGGATCCATCCTATTCAAGGGGAATCTTCCACTGTGCAGAGCGTATGAGAGTCGGTCACATGCACGCATATTATTGTTAGGGTCTGCGAGACCGTAGGTGATACGGTGGCAGGGCTGAAAGTGTTAAGCAACAAAAGCTTGGCGGATGAGGCTTCAATGATACGGACGATACGGATGCTCGTCATGTGCAGCAGTAAATGATGGTGGCAGTAGACTGATGTGATCTTGTTGGTTGATTCGATTGAAATGAAATTAAAACTACGCCTCATGGACGGCTTGACGGGGACACGCCATTATCACATACATACAGATTATCGTCCACGTTAGTACACTAGATCGGTAGAGCCATAAACGGACTACTTCGATCCGATGTTCTGACATGATCTGCTGTCTTGCTACGTGTGGTCAGTGCGCACCGCTGATTGGTGCAATGCCGGCCGTAAATCATAAATGGCTGGCGGCGAACCTGGAGAAACAGAACCTGGTTCTATTCCTGCTATGACAGTGGCAAGGGTGGGCTGCAATGGTGCCGCCAGTGATATGGCTGCAACACTTGTAAGGCCTGCCAGTGCAAAGCCTGGCAACGTTTAACAGCAGGTCTAAAGTGTATTAAACAGAAAATACCTTCTTTTTTTTTTCTTTTTCTTTTTTTTTTTTTTTTGGGGGGGGGGGGGGGTGTTTTTGGTAAATCACAGTTTAACTTCGTTACACATGATGCTGTTCTCGGAGGGGGCAGTTCCCGGCCTAGGACCATACATTCCCGTCAGCACCGATGTGAACGGCCAAAATATACGCATTTATTTTCAAATGACATGCAAACTGCTGGTCTTAAGCGCATGATGGTGTGTGCCATTCGCCATTACTTCTTCAGTAATAGTCATTCTCAAACTCCCACCTAACGTGGTTATCATGTCAGTGGACACCGCCGCGTTGATGACAATGACAATGACGATGAAGACAAAGACCCAGGTTCATCAAGTTAGAGTAGAAATGATGCAGACGCAATCGAAGTGTGCTGTTCTCCAAGCATTTATGCGAAGCATTTTCTCGTTTTTTAACTGAAGGGTCGCAACTCGCATTTCAACCTGAGCGTGGAGAAGGATGGTGTCCCTTGGTCAGTGCTGGTGCCGACGCCAGTGGAGGTGTACTCGGAAGCGCTGGTTCTGCTGAGGGTAATGGACAGCAACGCCATAAAAGAAGCCGTGGGAACTCACATTAGCTTTCAGGTACCTCTCTACTTTTTTTTTTTTTTTGGGGGGGGGGGGGGAGGGCGGTAGTTAGTTTGTTAGTTATTTACGGCTTAACGCCGCGCAAGCAACAAAGACTAATTCGCGGCTAAGTAAAAGTTTGCCTCTGCCAGGTCGTTAAAAGGGTAAAAAGCTGTTCCGTAAAACAAGATGTAAATCTAAAAAAAAAAACAACAACCAACAACTGTCAGGTCCAAATAAGATGAACATGTTCATAAAAAAATGTCGAAGCTAGGTAGGTGAAAGAAAGTCCGTACTGCATGAGAGACTAGATTTTATAAAACAAGTTGGACTCTTTCAAGAACTCGAAGATGTTGTCTGCGGGGATATCCCTTGTGGGGGGGGGGGGGGGGTAATGTTTCGTTTAGTTTGGCGAGATCTTTCAATTTGCCTTCTGACTAGCCATAGGTCGAAACCTTATGTTTTTGCCTAGATGTTCCCAGTCACCCTGTATATCATCAAGACTTCGTTGCAGCCTCCTGGTGGCTGAAGAAAACCACAGAATCTTCGTTTTTCAGAGCCCTTCGCATTTCTCACCTTTTCAGATAGTAGCTCGGGAGATCTCTACAACTCAGCGTCACTCCAGCACAGCCGAAGTGGTCATCACAGTCGAACGCCTGACAGAGCAGACGACAACTCCCGCGCCTCCAGAATCCAACCCCATAACGGCCCCAGACGTCGTTGTCTTCATCATCGGCTTTCTCGTCGTGTTCAACATCGTCGTGTCCGTGCTCATCATCTGGTACATGCGAAAGCGCTCGCAGGAACCCAAGCAGGGCCTCGTGAGGCGCGGGTCCAAGTATTACGTCAACGGGGTGGCCAAGAAAGAGGCCGCGCCGCACGTGCAGAACGGATCGGTCGTGAAACCCGAGAGTGTCGTGGTAGAGGTGGATGCCAGAGACAGATGTGATGTGGTTCCTCTGAACGAGAGGGCGTCTTTTGGGAAGAGCGGCGGAGGAGGGCCTTCTCGGGTAAATGTATGAACACGTTGAACTGTATTCAGCACTAGGTACGCCGGCTGATCCCATTAAATGTTTTTAGGATGAAGATACTTTTGTTAGCGCTCAGAGTGTGTCGGTTCTGTATTTATCCGCAACGACGACGTGACCGCAGTTGTTTGTGACTCGGGAAGTAGCGCATGTTTGGAAAAAATCATTCGAAACGCATACAAATGCACGAAGCGTACAGAAACAGAGCTTACGTGATTAGTTCTCATGGTTTACCACGAAAGAAACCACTCGATGTTTCATTGTTTTTCCCTGTAACTGCCGAGCCTCCAGCGAATGGAATGACAATCCAATGCGGCAGGCAACTGAGGTGGATAGCGGGGTTGGGATTGGGTAGAGGAGCCTTTGACTATCTATTCCTACTAAAATTATGGTTTCGATTGAACAGACCGACGTCAACCACAATCAGACCAAACGGAAAGCGCCCGCTGCTCCAGGGTCGTCCGATTCGGCGGATTTGGAGAGAGGAGGAGGGAGAGGAGTCTCACGCCTCATCACTCAAGCTGAAGTGAACCCTTACACGCCGACCCCGGAGTCCCTGAGCAGCGTCCTGGCCAAGAATGTGGGCGTGACCATCAACACGTCCACGGCAGGCACCACCTTCATCAACCCCGTGCACGACATGTCCGGCAGATCCTTCTCCTCCTCAGCCACACCATCCACGTCCACCTCGTCTTCCCGCGCGGCAGTCTCAGCCACCGCCTCCGCTTCCTCGGCCGCCTCCATGACCACGAGCACAACGACACCTTCATCCACTTCGGCAACCACTGCGACAGCAGCCTCAGTATCTACGTCGACGACTACGACAACGGCCTCCGCCTCGTCACCAGCTGATGCGGCGATTAGTCCAGCTGCGATGCCCGTCACAAGATTCAGTGCCAAAGGATCTGTGTCCACGAGCATGGCAGCGGTACCTGCGTACGCGGTCGGGTCAGCGGTGGGTGTTTCAGGTGACGCCAAGATCTCAGTGGGCCTGAGCGGATCAGGAAGCAGCGGGACAACTCCAGGTTCCGACCTGATTTACTGACCTTTGCAGCAGAGCTATTCTGGTGACGCCAAAATCTCAGTGGGGCAGAGCGGATCAGGAAGCGGCGGGGCAACTCCAGGTTCAGATCCTGTGTGTAGGATCTCCGTCATCTTGTGCCAGTTGTGGTTGTGTTTGCTGAGTCCACGGAGTGTTACATTTGCCAGCGGACTGGAGGTGCGACATGAGACATAGTAGTTGGTGCACACAGCATGTTTGTACTGTTATATTGTTGACTGGTTTTGAAAATCATTGCGGAGTTTTCATGTCGCCTTGTATAAACTTGTCATAATTAATTATATATATTACATAAAAGTTCGTTATCGATACATTTACGT
Organism: Batillaria attramentaria; assembly: GCA_018292915.2. Lineage (NCBI taxonomy): Eukaryota > Metazoa > Mollusca > Gastropoda > Batillariidae > Batillaria > Batillaria attramentaria. Next base: position 8,986,507 of record JACVVK020000004.1, read on the forward strand.
ACATGTACAAACGCAATATAGACCATAGTTTTCTCATACGTTTGAACGCTTTGTTGTAAAAATGAAATTTTTGCTAAGAAGGCGTACTCTTCTAGTGACAACTGTTCGTTAATAAAATACTATCAACAGACCTTTTTAAAGGCAAGAAGGATGCGCCAGAGAGTTTTTTCAAAGCTATGTTAGTGTATCCCGTCGTATCAGTATCGACAGGTTTACCTACCGATCGGGGAGCCGGGGTGGCCGAATGGTAGAGCGTTGGACTTCCAATGCTCTGGTCATGAGTTCGAATCCCGGCTGGGGCCAAATATTAAATTTTGTGCTGGCTTTTTCATCGTTACCCGGTCTTTGATGTCACCCGTATGTGGTGGAAAAGGACGTTAAACTCCCAAACACCCACCCTACCTAACGATCGTTCATTGAAATGAATTGAATTGAATTCTGCCTTCCGTCTTTTAGAATAAGCGTTTTTGTTTTTGTATATATATAAACTAGTGTCCAAAAGAAACGATACCAAACTGTTGTCAGAATGTTTTTGTGCAAAGTGATCCCCGAGGCCTAAAAACATAGGTTTACGTATCCCACGTCCCAAATACAGCGTCTGCGCTCGGGAATACCGGAAACATTTGCTAATGAAATATACCACTCTGAAATTTCTGTATTGTTCTGCTTTTATTGTATGTCCTTGCCAACCCTTGGTATCGTTTCTTCTGGACACTAGTTTAGTTGTATGCAGTTTGTTTTGAATTTTCGAGTCAAATTCCTTCATAGAAACCTAGTCGGACATCTTATAGTTACATTGTACGAATGGTTTTTGTTGTTGTTGTTTTTTCCCAAGCTGTAGAATTCTCTCCCAGCTTTGAGCGTTTTTGGATTTGGTGAGTGTACATGAGTTTTCTTACATTTATTTTAGTATTATGTTCATGTTATATATCATCAAAAATACATCTCATACCAATTTGCCAAAACTATACATATTTTCAAATAACTTCACTAGTATTTTGATAGTGATCTACCACGATCCGTCTGTGATACTTTCAATACATTATTTTTGTATTATCATATTAAACAACTATACAACTATCCTGTCTTCGGACTTCCCCGCTTTACGCTATCAGTGGGTGGGCTTTTGTGGATGTGTGGCATATATTGGACAATGCGCGCGCGTGTGTGTGTGTGTGTGTGTGTGTGTGTGTGTGTGTGTGTGTGTGTGTGTGTGTGTGTGTGTGTGTGTGTGTGTGTGTGTGATGAGAAGGGCCATCTCTACCTTTCTGAGCTTTACTTGCGTGTTCGTTTGTTTTTGTCTCTAGAGTGAATGTTAATTTGTATCTATATGTTTTATCACTAATACCACCAAAAACATCTGGTATGTACCACCAGTAGTATATTTAATTTATCATTTAATTGAGTATATCGGTATAAAAGAAAACGATAAATCCACATTAATGCGACCAATAACAAAGACATTAAAAGTAACCGCAAACAGATAAGAAACCTGCTTTCACTATACTGTACCATAACTAAAGAAACACTTTTTAGGACAATAGAAATAACCTGACGCCGGAACGTAAACAAGTACAAGTTCTTAAAGGTCTGCAATTTCAACAAAAAGCCGCAAACATTGTGTTTTTTCAAAAACTGCGACTGTGCATAATGCACGGCAACTCTGTCACAGTTGCAGAGTTGTCAGCGCTTTGGAGACCCTTATAAAACCAGAGCGTGAGTTTGCAGTGACTTTATTGTGATTTTGATCAATGAGCGAGACACATCGCTACAGCGTCTAGCGGGTGTTGTGTGACGCTGCACGAGAAGACTAGTCACTGCGATCTTTCTCGCTCAGTGAGGTATGTGGTGGAAAAGGACGTTAAACCCCCAAACACCCACCCACCCACCCTCGCTCAGTGTCAAAACGCAAACTGAGCTGTGAAATCAGGCTGCCCGTGGCTTTTATAGGGGTTTTGGAGACGCTGAAAACTCTAACTGTGACAGAGTTGACTGTGCAGTTTGCACACTCGGATAGTTTTTTTTTTTTTTTTTAAACACACTGTTTGCGGTTTTTCGTTGAGATTGCAGACATTTAAACGCGTATATCATCAAAGACTGTTTAACACTGTTACCCCCCTGGCGCGTCTGCGCATTAGCGGACGCAATAAGGACCTTATTGGTACTTCGATTTTCTTCTCTAATGGTCAGATAGATCACTAGTTACGCTAGGTTATTCAGGTTGCCCCATGATTTACGTGCGTGTTCGCACTCGTCCGAAATCTATATGGATGTACCGAGTACTGTGTGAGTTTGCGCCCCGTGGCTCTGTTTTTTCTCAAATGTAGACTGCGATCGAAGTGAAGCTCTCCCGTGAAAATTAATAGCGAAAAGACTTAAGTGCCTATCATTTCCGTGGAGCCTAGGCCCTTTTAGCAAATGATGATAGAGCTCTTTGATCAAGGTGGTCGTTGGCCAGATTGACGCTAAGGCTCATGACACGTGACTGGAGACGTTTTTGTTCGAACAATCATGGAAAACACCCTCCGGAAACATTTGAGCCAAGGCACGTTGTAGCCGCGTGTCACACGAGAAACAGAAAACACCACGTTTGCTGCCGGTTTGTTCTGACTAAAAAAAGGGGGAGCCGGGATAGTCGATTGGTAGAGCGTTGGACTCTCGAAGCTCGGGCCGTGAGTTCGAATCCTGGCTGGGGCCAAATATTTGTGCTAGCCTTTTCCTCGTCTTTGATATCATCCTTACGTGGTGGACAAGGACGTTAAACTCCCAAACACCCAACCACCCACCCTGACTTAAAAACAAAACAACAACAACAACAACAAAAACAACAACAAAAAGAACTTCCGTGTGACATCAGTCTGTGCGTGATTTAGGCGTCAGCTTGAAACGTCACATCAATATGGAAACTTTTCATTATTTAGCTGCTACTTAAATTTATGGACGTAATTTTGATCCTTAAAAATAAGATTTCATGCATTTTGTAGTTGTAATAACGAAAGTCCTCCAAATTTTTCTCGTTGCCCCGGCTTTAAATGTTTACACGTGTTGCTCCCGCCAGGTTGGTGGGCTTGGTGTAGTCAGCTTTCTGACCCTTTTGTGCTTAATTTACGTGTTCAGTAGTTTTTCTGATGAAAATGGGTCCTTTTTCTCGCAATGGTTTCTCGTAATGTTTTGATGAAGTGTTAAAATTTATTCATTTTTCTATCATGTACAGCAGCTTTTTTGTGAGACGTGTTGATATAGACCAAGGCCTAAAAAACAATCAACTCTGTCTGAGTCTGAGTCTTTGATAGCACCCATACGCGGTGGAAAAGGACGTTAAACTCCCAAACACCCATGCACCCACACTCACCCCCCCCCCCCCCACCACCTGCACGGACGGACGGAGGTTACTGGCAGAACTGTTTTACCAGCTTGGTGTAAACAGCGCGTGGTGACCTATTCTAACTTAACATACTTTCCATTCACACGTGGCTGAAAACTCAAAAACACGAGTACGTCAATATCTCACACACAAGCGCAAATTCGACTTCGTGACAGTAAATGGATTGGGGGCGGTGGTGGACAAAGGGAGAAGACTCCTGCCAATATTGGCTTACTCAAGCGCAGGCACAGTATGTGTTTGTCTACTTTGCTGCTGCCGCCCCGGCTGAAAAGGCCAGTTACTGAGTCGGTAAAGCACATAACGGGAGACAAACTGCTTTGCGCCTCTGTGTTGACTGTACAGAAACTGAACGGGTGATTACAACTACAAGTGAAGGTACAAGTTACACACTTGAAAACTTGTCACTACACCATGGCCCGAAACTGACTCCTTGAAGGAGGAAAAGATGTATGCAACAGAATACCGGCCCATGAGCTCTTTATAATCATAAAAGAGGGATAACCTGGGAAAGTCCCGTGATCACAGCGACAACGTTACTTCCTTAGTCCCCCCCCCCCCCCCCCCCCCCGTCCAGAGCACCTACCCCTTGCAAACCCCTCACCCTCCTGAACAAAAAAGAAAAAAGTTATCCTCTGTGTGTGTGTGTGTGTGTGTGTGTGTGTGTGTGTGTGTGTGTGTGTGTGTGTGTGTGTGTGTGTGTGTGAGTGAGAGAGAGAGAGAGAGAGAGGGGAGGGCGGAGGGCGGGCGGTGAGTTCAGCGATGAATATAAACTTGAATTAGGGGCTTTATAATTTGTTATGGGAAATGCACACAGGGGAGCAAATTCCGCAAACAAAAAGCTCACGACGCAACGGTGAGAAACACGGCTATGTATTTCACACCACTACTTTTGACATGAAATGCAAGAACGTCCTCACTGAGCCGAGCTTCAAAGGGGCTGTGGGAAACAGGTTCTCACTCTCATTTACGAAACAATTGTCACGACCCACTGACGACACGTAGACAACCCCTTCTTACCATGACACGCATCACTGAATTTTCAAAGATTCTAGGGCGGTTTCGGTGTCAGGCGCTAGCACCATGGCGGAGTGAAGAGTGCTTTTAAGATGAATTATTTCTGCTAGGCATTGAAAATTGCTCAAGCTGAGAGAGCTATTAAAAAGCTGACGGAGGAAAGACGAGAAGACTGTAAAGAGATGGCCCGGCTTTTTCTCACGTCTCTGGTCTATTTACGTTAACGTTAAAAGTTATGGTGAAATGTATATGTCAGTAGTGCGTAGTCTGATGTACAGAAACCTAATTACCCTAAAACGGGCATAATTTTCAAGAGTTTCAAGATATTATTTCATGATTTTCAGTTTAATGTTCACCCTTAAGCTTTTTTATGTCTGTGTGTTTTTGCCAGTTATTATGCCGCAGTCTATTTGCCTCCATTCAGTGATGACTAAAAAAAAGTTATTGAATGGATTGAAGATTTTTATGTGCCAGTGAAACGGGTGAATGGATTTTCAAGAGTTCAAACATGGAAGTTACTTCAAGATTTTCAAGAGTTCAAACATGGAAGTAACTTCAAGATCTGCACACGGCTGCACTACCAGTGGTTAGGAATAAGTGATGTTGGGTGTATGCTGCGAACTGGTTTATTGCGCCTAGGGGATGATAAGTTGCAAAATTTGCTGTATATGCGCTTAGTATTTATCTTTGTTTTACCTAGTTGTAATTGTCATATGTTTTCTACGCTTTTTTTTGTAACCGGGAGTTCGAGAAATTAGCATGAAGGTGCAGCGTCTCCTGCATGTCCTAGCTTTATTTTGCCCCGTAGATCAGTTTGCATGAGATGCCCAAGGTCACATTTTTTTTCACGTAATGCTGACACACTTAGCTGCGAATTAGTCTTTGTGGCTTGCGCGGCGTTAAGCCTCACTCACTCACTCACTCACTGCACAGATTTTACCTTGTGAGCTTGTAGGAAGGTTTAGTGTGCACTCGACCCTTCATACGTCAAAGGAAAACAACAACAGGAAAACGATCACACGCAAACCTCCAATACAGTTTCCTTCGCTCCGGTTATCCGGCTTTGCTTAGACGTATACTTAGCCTCCTCTTCAAATAACAATCTTGTCTTCCAGTGGAATTGCAGACCCCACGAAACCTACCAAGTAAAGTTCTCAAAGAATTTCGGAAATGCGCTTACGTACGGATCTTACTACAGTTCGTGTCAATGTTTCACGCCCCTGAACGACTCCTTTGTCGCTGGAAAACGTTTGTTTTCACCGCACTGACCTGACACGGACGTAAATTTGAACTGGGGTCTGGCTCGAGAACTCGACACATAGAGAGTTGTGTTAATTCCTTAATGCCCCCTGTCTAACCCCTCCTGGCCCTCTGAACAACTCCCTTCATCTTTTGAGCAGAGAGAAAGATATCGGGCGAGTCCGATTGATGTAGGTCTCTGTTCCTCAAATCAGATCTTTTCCTCGCCTTTAACGATTTCTCCCAACATCCCGAAGGGTTGATTACATTAAAAAAAATTTTGTCGTTGTACACACACAAAGAAGCGAAGGCTTTATTCTTTTATGCTCGCTGTCATTGCTTGTCGTAAACTTTTGTGTGCACCCAATAGACGTCCTCACACATCTGAATAGATAGACGGCATGACTGATGACAGAGCATTGGACTCTCGACCACGTCGTTGCTTCGGATCCCAACAGGGTCAAACTTTACACATACCTTTTCTCCCAGTGCCCCTGTCTTTGAAATCGCCTCGGGGTTGGGTGGGCGGGGGGGGGGGGGGGGGAGCAGGGATAGCCGAATGGTAGAGCGTTGGATTCTCAATGCTCGGGTCGTGAGTTCGAATCCCGGCTGAGGCCAAATAATTTGTGCTGGCCTTTTTCTTTTCTTGTTGCCCCGTCGTTGATATCACCCTTACGTGGCGGAAAAGGACGTTAACCTCCCAAACACCCACCCACCCGGGCGTTGGTTGTAACCAGGTTTCGTTGTCTTGCCTCTGCCAGAAGAAGATAATTATTACAACTCAAAACACCGATCATCTCCCCCCACCTCCGCCTTTCCCACGCGCACACACACGCGCGCACACACACACACACACACACACACACACACACACACACACACACACACACACACACACGCACGCACGCACGCACGCACGCACGCACGCACGCACGCACGCACGCACGCACGCACACACACACACACACACACACACACACACACACACAGAGCTAACAGGAGTGAAGCAAGCGCGGCCAATCGTCTCATTGCCTCCTGGCATGAATGATTCACCGTCATTATTTACACCTGTCCGCAGGTGCGGCCAGACAACAAAACCTGGCTACAGTCAGCATCCAACCGGTGGATCTAGAATTGTCACCTCAGACAACAATGGGAGTCATGTCGGTTTTTGTCGACAGGTATTAGGGAAGAATCCGACCTGCGTCTGTTGCATGTCTAGTCATAGCCGACATGAACTATTCAACATTCCAGAAGTGCGCAATAATTTCCACTTTGCAATTACTCCCAGAGCGTCGGGGAGCCGGGTTAGCGGAATGGCAGAGTGTTGGACTTTCAATGCTCGGGTCGTGAGTTCGAATCCCAGCTGGTGCCAAATATTTGTGCTGGCCTTTCCTCGTTCCCCCGTCGTTGATATCATCTATACGTGGTGGAAAAGGACGTTAAATTCCCAAACATCCCCCTCCCCCACCCACTCACTCCCAGAGGATCCAGTCATAGCCAACAGAAACAATTCAAAATCCCACGATGTGTGGTAGAATTTTCACTATGAAATTATCATATAATTAAGATAACTGCTCTCAAAGTTGATTAAACTGGGACTAGCTCGATATCACACGAAATGCAATTCCCTGCATGAGTAAGGTCTACCTCTTCTCTTCTTTGTGTGTAACTGTAAATTGAAATTTGTGTGTTCTTACAGCAAAAAGAAACTTCGCGCACGACCCCTCCCCCCCCCCCCCCAACGCTCAACACACACACACACACACACACACACACACACACACACACACACACAGCCCCCCCCCCCCCTCGACCACACACACACACACACACACACGCAGCCCCCCCCCCCTTCGACCACACACACACACACACACTACATTTGTTACCCTCCCCCATCCGGACCTTACAAACCCAGATTCATGTAAACGACGGAGAACGTAATATTGCAAGCTAAGGCTGATGTCACACAGGCGTGTTTTTAGTCCAAACAAACAGCCGACACGGCGTTTTTCCCTGTTCCTCGTGCGGTAACATGCCTCATTCTACAACACGCCTTTGCCGTAATTTTCCCACAGCGTGTATTGAGCTGTTGACCATGTTTGTCCGAACAAAAACGTCCCCCGTGTGTCGATCATGAGCCTAAATGTGATGAAACGGTTTACTCTCGAAACTCCAGCACGTATACAGTTTTCCATAGACAGGTTGCTCTGTGTTGTTAACCCCGCGACCGCCATTGGATGATCGGCCAGTTCAGTGCATGTAATACAGCCTTCACAAAAAGTTTAGGACCACTTGCAAATATCATTAGACTTTTGTCGTGGTGGCATGCTGGTGTAGTGCTGAACATCGCTGAAACGGCGGCTTATGTAGGCAAAAAAATGAGCACAGTTCATAACCAGGGATGCATTCTTTGACCTGCATCTCATTTTTGCCGTGCAGAAAGCCCCACGTATCGCTCACTGAACACTGAAACTCGGTCTAGTTTTGCCGAAATTGCAGATTTTCAAACGCGCCAAGCATGCTGTGTGACGCGCACGTGCCACCCACACAGTGGTCGCCATGTTCACTAATTACCCCTTAACCTTGCTACGGGAACAATCTTATTCGTTTATTTTTCTGATTTATTGAAACTGTCACCCATTATGTTGACTGGTCCTTAACTTTTTGTGAAGACTGTATCAAGATGTGTGTGTGTGTGTGTGTGTGTGTGTGTGTGTGTGTGTGTGTGTGTGTGTGTGTGTGTGTGTGTGTGTGTGTGTGTGTGTGTGTGTGCGCGCGTGTGTGTGTGTGTGTGTGTGTGTGTGTGTGTGTGTGTGTGTGTGTGTGTGTGACTGTGAGTGCCGCTGCTTCCTGGAGGCAGAGCCCAATCATGAATAGTTTATGAAATGGGATCTGGTGTGGGTGTGCTACTGAGATAAAAGAGACAACGCGCGCGTGTCGACTGACGTGCACTCCTGACCGAGTCTCATTCAGGTCCTCTGACGAGTCAGTTATTCGACGACACACATCCATATTGAACGAGTTGTTTGAAGGTGTGGAACCTCTTTCTGCTTAGCAGTCGGAAAGCAGCTGCTTGTGGAAAAAAAAAATGTAGACCACATAGCTAAAATTAACAATACCGCTGCTGCTTCTACTACTACTACTACTACTCCTACAGCTGCTGCTGCTACTACTACTAACAACAACAACAGCAACAAGAACAACAGCAACAACAACAACTACAAATAAACAAAGAAACTAACAAAGAAACAAACCACAACGACATACTGATGGGGTGGGGGGGGGGGTGTGCTGGTGGATATTTGGAATTTACTCGACCCTGACAGTAGTGGAGTCGACATATGGTAATATTGACCTTTACTACGCTGTAATAACAACATAATCATTTACAAGACACGTCAACTCGAAACACCCCGCATAACTCGAATAAGTCATCAATCCACAGTCGAACATGTCACATCGAACCGTACAGAGAATAGCGCGGTGGTATACACATGCCAATTTCAACCGTGCTCTACCTGGATCCTCTCTGATCGTGTATGGCCGTGGGATGATGGAAGTCGTCAGCCTTGACGTCTTAATATTGATTATGCTGACTTCTTCAGCCCACGTTCATTCTCCACACGCATCATGAAGTGAGGATGATGATGATGAAGATGGATTTCTTTTTAAAGCCATTCAAGACGATGCCGGTTTCAAGACTACATGCAAGCTTTTATTTATTTATTTATTTATTTATTTATTTATCCGTAGTGAGTTTCTTATGTTGTGAGTTTTTAAGTTACTTGTCGTTGATGGCTGAAACGGGGGTCTCGGTGTATTTTGCATGAGCTGTTATTTTTTTTTTCTACTGCTGTATTGTCCCTTTCGGGAAATTCGGGCTGCTTTCCCAGGGGGAAGCGCGTCGCCGCGGTGCAGCTCCAGCCAATATCTCCCCCCCCCCAAATTACACAGTTAAGAAGTCGTTTTTGTATACTTACATGTGCAGACAATTTCCTTCACACTTAATTGTTAATCTATGTGATCGCTCTGCTGGGGGGTCGGGGAGGGGGTGGGTAATAATAATAATAATGACGATTTTTAGGGCCCCTGTCCTTTGGGAAGCTCTAAGCGCCTCTTAAACGGGGTAAAAGGGGTGCGTGGGGGTAAGGGGGAGGGGAGGAGAAGCAAGCGCAAGCAACAGAAACCATCTTGCAGCTAGGCAGGGGTAGCAGAGCCCCCTAGGCAAAAACAGACCATCTTGCGGCAATTGGGGTGGGGGAGGGGAGGGAGGGAAGTGTGTGTGTGTGTGTGTGTGTGTGTGTGTGTGTGGATTTATCAGGTGGCTTGGTATAACTCTCTGGACCAGTAGGATGCAGGATTTGCAGGATCAAGACTTGTACATTTAGTGATTTTCGCAGTACCTCTTTATTTTTGAAATCATCTTCGTAGTAAACCTCAAAATATCCACCAATCCGTACGTACAAACAAACAAACAAACAAACAAACAAACAAACAAACAAACAAACAAACAAACAAGGCAAATGATCTGAACAAAACCAAGCCTAAGCGTGCTCATCTGGCCTCAGTAGGCCTACTACACTCTGATTTTTCTCCATGCTTACCTGTGTGTCGTGCTTTCAAAACGACTTGTGACTGAATCAGTTACAGTTTTTGAAATGGACTTTTCTTGTTACGCACTTAAACTAAAAGCATGTGTGGCTTAAGCAGTTTTTCCTTGTGTCTCAGATAATATGTGGTTAGAATGTTTTTGGCTAGGCAACCCGGATGGAAGTTTCGTGTAGCTTTTTCCTATTTTTATTTTAAAAAAAACCAACACACACACACACACAACCGAGGAAGTGACTCGCATAGCTTATGACTCACGCAGTTTTGCTATGCGGGCCTAGTTACGCGCAGTGTCTGCGCTTAACAGACGCAGAAGTATAATATCCAATGCGAATGATTTTATCCCCCTTTTTTTAACTGATAACAATTGAGTAGCGACCGCTTGCACAGTGGCTTTACGATTTTTTAAAAATTTATTTGTTTATTTTTTTTAAATTTTTTTTTTTTACTGAACATTCCCTTTCTGTAGCAGCAGCTCAGTATTCCATCCGGTCCGATTCAGTTTGTTGCAAGCTAAATTCGCGCACACACTAATGACAATGACAGATTAATACAGTGAGCGGGTTAGGCGGAAAGCGAGAGCGACTGCAGTTTCGCTTTGTTCGCCCCTTGCACAGGTGCGCGGAAGACCTCAGCCAATGGCAGCGACCCTACGACACAAACAGGCAAGGTTGACATGTCACGCCGCGTTTGATAGGCGGACAGAGGTTTCAATCGATCGGCGCGGAGCGCAGACGACACACAGCTGTCGTGTCGACTGAATGCTGACTGAGGCTTCTAGAGAGAACGGTGCGGCAGATGTGTTGTTCAGTTAGTTGGCTCTGTGCTGTGTGGTTTTACCTGAATAGCCCCGATTCTCGAAAAGGAACTACTGTGTTAGTGATGGAAACATAGCTGTGCTTTGCTGGCGAGCGGGTTTAGTTTGCATCCCACCGACTGAACAGAAAGGTAAGCGAAATACGCTGTCATATCGAGTGTGCCATGTTAATGATGTTTTGTCGTCTGCTAGGCTTGTTACGGTTAAGTCCGCGGTAGAAGATACGCACCGAAAGCACAGGTTTTACCGTGAAAACGGCAGCAAACACAACTGTGATTCACCGTCGCTCAAAAACGGAGCAAATTTGTCCTCATGTGCTGAACACCAAGCCTCTGAAACCACGAAGAGCAAAATCTGATGTCATGGTAATTTACTTGGATGTGACGCACGCAAGCATCGTTCCAGAGACAGGTACATACAGTCCCTCGATCTTACCGGGCCATGCGGCATCACCATCTCATGCCAGACACAAGGGTGCGGCCGATCGATAGACCCAACGCGGTGTGAGTGGTCCTTATTCCGTAGTAAACGTGTAGAATGGTTTCCTGTGACTAGAACCAGCGTTTGTCCTGGTCAATAGGAATGGTGTAGGTGCATAATGTATTTGTGTAGGCTATATAGTCGGCCGGGTTAGTTCCGGTGTTCATGGCAGCCAGACTAACAACTGTGTAGCTGACCGAGGCAAAATGAAGGCATCATCTTGAAAAATAGGCGATGACGGATACATGTAGTTTTTATTTTTAGATATCATCAGCAGGTATGTACTGACTGACTATTATGGGATGCTTCTGAATACCCTGGACGAGAAATTTATACGAGCACAAACATTCAAACTTGAATCAACCATTTAATCGACCAGTGAAAAAAACCCAAAACAACAACAAACAACAAAACAAAACAAAACAGAGAGAGAGAGGGGGATGGGGGGGGGGGGGTAGTGATTAAAACAGCAACAGCAGCAACAACAACTGCAAAAACGCTGCGAACGAAGTCGATAATTAAGGTTTGCGTAGATTTGTGTTCTCTCTTTTTTCAGTAGGCCTACCCTTGAATGTAGAATAGCAGGACAGCATGTAAGATAGGCAGCAATGCCTAAATGCTCTATCCTGAATAAAAAAACGTTTCATCATCATCATCATCATCATCATCATCCCTCTCTCTCTCTCTCTCTCTGTATAAAATATTCCCTTTCGGTCACAAAATTCTTCCCGTCACTGATATCTGCTCTAAACACCGCAGGTTTGTCATTTCTTTCCACTCGGTCTTGACAGTCGCATGGCAGGTATTAGATTAGAATTCGACGAACGTGAAGTCAGCGGTCCCACCGCAAAGTATCCAGACGAGAAGGAAAGTCGATAAATGGCATTAAGACGATGCCTGTTGGTCACTGTTATGAAAACCTAGCAATATCTCTCACAGGCCATCAATCAAACCTCCCTTTGATCGTTTGATAACCGGTGCAGAGGGGGGTCTTAAGATTATTATCAGAACCCGTTGGTTGCAGGGGTGTGTGAAATGTATCTTATGTGGGTTATACGGCTTTACGAGACATGTGCCCTGAGGAATTTCACGATGTCTACTGAAGAGTCTTTCGTTTTCTCAGAAAAATTACCGTTTTCTTTTATCCGCGACGACTAGCATTTATATCAAAGCTGCCTATCGTAACATTTTTGTCGTCTCTGTCAGTCAAAACACAACATCACCTGCAGCAGCAACTGCGACAGAACATTACCAAGAACAACGACGACAGCAAAAAACTGGGGGAAAAAATCTCCATATGGGGCATGCTCACATAAGTGATTGCACGAAACAGACATTGCGGCTGAAAGAGACACAACTGAGGAAAACAGTGTCATGTTCGTACTAAGTTCTGACACTACAGTGAACAAAAACCACAAGAGAGAGAGAGAGAGAGAGAGAGAGAGAGAGAGAGAGAGAGAGAGAGAGAGAGACCCCAAAAACCAAACAAACCCGAAACAGTAAGAACACTAAACTCATATGATTATATACATTCACCATATTGCCACCTTCCTCCTCCTCAAAAGGAGAAAATCACCCGAAGGAAACACACTTCCTGTATAATTTTACTACAGGAAAATATCACTTTGAGACTGAACTCTAGCTGAAGACGGCCCCTCCCTCCCAATCAGCCTAAATATCACTTTGGAACTGAACTCTAGCAGAAGAAGACCCTTCCCTCCCAATCAGCCTAAGTTGCACATTACTCTTCACGTATTTCACCCCCCGCCCCCCCCCCCCCCCAACCCCAACCCCCGCCAGTTTTAGATGTTTCGTATCTTACCGTAAGCAGTGCCGGCAATCATTGAATCACAGCGCATGCCAGTGTCACATTCTAGAAAATGTTATGTGTAATGACACATGTCCACTGAGCGATCACGGCACCCCTCCCCGTATACATCATACCTGTCAGACCTGATATATTTGTTATCGGTCAGCGTGTCACCTCGCTCCTATTACCTGTCACACCAGAATTGAGCGGAACTAATTTTTAGATCCCCTCGCCTCGACCCTCCTTGGACTTGGCACTTGTGACCAGTCCATACGCCCTAAACTACAAACACAAATACGCGCACATGTGTTATGCCAGTGTTAAAGTCTGTATGTTAGTGATGAGTTCTGGGCCCGCATGTAAAACTCGAGGTTAATTTAACCCACTGCTCGGGCCTAACCCAGACTAGGACAAAAGAAACCCAAGAACAAAATTAAATATAAAAAAGGAAGCGAGGAAAGGAAGAAAAAAATCCTTCTTTAACGGCTTAGGCTCCATGGTGGAATGGCCCCGCTTCTTGATTAAAAAATTTTTTAACCCTAGAGCTAGTTTAGTTCGAGGTTAGACTTTAACCTAACCTTTAGCCTAACGCTTCCATATCTGTACTACACGCCGATCGACAAAGTTTCTAAAAATTGCCTCCAAGCCTCATCGTTGCCCCGTCTTTGATATCACCCGTATGTGTTGGAAAAGGACGTTAAACTCTTAAGTGTATGAGGTTCATAGGTCCATCCCGCTCCCACGGGTTTAACCCTGGTTATTATTTGTGCCCGGGTCAAGCCCAGAATTATGCCCGCAATTTTGTTGGGCAGTCGGGGGAGTCCAGTTACTCACGGCCCCCAAGAGACCACGGGCCTTCAAAGTGTACAAAGCAGATGGAGGTCTTCGGTCTAATGGTGAAACTGAAAGGATCCAAGTACGTTTCAAACCCACGGCGCTTATTCCCTTAATTAGCAAATGAAAGGAGGGTAGATGGCACAGCCGCTTATTCTTTGCGCGCAGAAACCACCAAAACACTCCCGCGCCGAGAAACAAATTGATTGAGGAGCGACAGCGACGTAACTGTAATACATATATATGTATATCACGGAGAATGGTTATCTCGAAAAAATTAATGACCCTCGCCGCTCAGGAACAGGCGCTTCTGCGTGATGTACTCTGTCTATGATCCGTATACTCTGGCTGACCGTGAAGATATCCACAATTGGGTCTGTTGTAAAGTCACTTCAGTCGTGATCAAAAAGACTTGCGTTATACGCCCCTGTCAGAATTTGAACAGTCTACCTTTCCAGTCTTCCCCCGGTTCTTTGTGTTCAGCCAGTGATGGTCAAAGGACTTCGTACGACCCACCCGTTTGCTTTGCCCGGTGGGTTCCCCTCAGTTTGTCTTAAGAACGGTCCCGTTTTGAAGTTTAAAGGAGACAGCTTACAATGCGCGCTATTTTAATATGTGTAGACTGTACCTGATCGTGATGTGAGGTGTTTTGACAGTGAATGATAGCCGTGTCTTGTGCCTACATATGTGGTCGTTTATGGAACGCTTCTGAACTGTAAGTTTGTACGGCTAAAATAATAATTTTAAAAGACAACAACCTCTTTTCTCTCTGTGTCTCTGTCTGTCTGTCTCTGTCTGTCTGTCTGTCTCTGTCTCTGTCTCTGTCTGTCTCTGTCTCTGTCTCACACACACACACACACACACACACACACACACACACACACACACACACACACACACACAAAACCAACCCCTAACAAAAACAAACACCAAAAACAAAACAAAAGAAAAGAAAGAAAACCAACAAGACGAAACAAAGGCATTCAGTCCTGTGTGCTCCTCCCTTCGCAAGAAAAACCTTTGGAATGTTTTCAGCGGTCTCGTTCTGGCGTAGCTTTACATTATTTTTTATTATTATTTGATTGCAAAACCAACGCTGACGCATTGTGCGCTGTTTCTAAATTTGTTTTTTAAAAGAACAAACGCTCGCGAAGGTGGTCGTGCGACGGTATTCACTGTGCAAACCCCTTCCAAAGGTTGTTTTGGCAAGGGGGTGTGGAAAGTCAGAAACAAAGCTGTATGAGAAGGGCCGAGGGAAAAGGGGAAAAGGGATGGAAGGGGGAGGAAGGGGGGGGGGGGGAGCAGGGACGGGGAGGGGGGGGGGGGGGGGGGGCGGCGGGGGCGAGGGTTGAGGCCGATGTTTCACGTCACTCCAAACGTCTTCGGGTTGCACTAGACTGTCAGGGTGATTATTCGGGCTGATTAAAGTCAACAGCCGGCGGTGCGAGACGAGGGTCAGAGTATCATCAAACGGGACAATTGACAGCGTAAGCTATGCCTCTGGGTGTGAGGACAATGTTAGCGTAGTGTGACGCGCCTGTCCACTTGACCGGCACGTCATGGATCAGTGAGTTTTGCGGGAAGCAATACAGTTGATGAACTGGTGGACACGCTTGACTTGTTGTTTCAACGAGTGAGATTTTGGTCATTTGTCAAGGGTTGACAGACGGATTGTGCAGCGATCTGATCGGTCGAATATTATAACTGACCGTATTTGCGCAGTTTTCTAAGCTCAGTTTTGTAATGTTCGATGTTATAGGGGACACCAAATAGCTTTCGAAGCAAAATACGATGACGAAAC
>JACVVK020000004.1:9007500-9070000 GCA_018292915.2 Batillaria attramentaria
CATCCCCCAGAGTTACCATATAGCCATATGCAAAAGTTTCGCTCTGGAGGGTTTGAGACAGAGGAAAACTTAAAGCGACTAGCTAGTTTACTGTTAACACCTGAAGTCACCTCACTGCAAACCTGAAGGTGCCGTGAGTAATCATGTCAAAGTTTGTCCGTAGGCCGGACAAGCCGCACTGTGACAGACACATCAGCAAAGTGACCCCCTTTAATTTGCCTCTTTTCTCTCTGCTCCATCCCACCGTCCTTTGTCACACTGGACAGACCATCTGGCCGAGCATGGTCTCGGGTCACTACACACAAAACACACACACATTGGCCGGGGCAGACCGGCCGGGCCATGGCCAACACCAGGTGCTTTAGCCACAGCAAACACCCACACACAAGCTTGTGTTCGATGGAGAGACAGTTTTCATACAGAGAAAACTCTTCAAAGTTTACCCTGGGGTTGAGGATGCTCCCGGAGCAAGGGGAGAGCCGAAGGCTACAAGCGTGTCCTTTGTCTTTGTGGTCTGACTTTGACCTCCACGTGTTGACCCAAGAGATGGTGGTCAAATAACTCGAGCTGCCTTCCGTCGGTCTTGGGTTTCGGTTGGAATGTTGGCTAAACTTCGGCTTCTCGGCGGACCGCCATGGTCAGTTTTGGCAGAAGAGACGAAGGCCGCTTAGGAAATCGGGGTTGCTGCCGAGTGCACCGAGTAGGTCAGTGTGCCTGAACTAAAACTAAAAGGGAAATCATCTTGTATCAGAGACAGTAGTTTAGTTTTGAAATGGTTGGACAACACACACACACATAGGTCCTCCGGATCTAATAACATGCCCTAGTGCCTGTTGGTGCCATAATAAAAACACCCAACCAGATCCAACAAACAACCACAACAACAACACCAACTAGAACACACTTCAAGCACAACAAGGATGTAACAACAGTGAGACAGGTTGGTTTTCATGATGAGATGACTCATGAAATAGCAGAATTGATTCTTGCGACTGGACAAACTCAGCCAAGCGTTTTACTCTTCAGTCGATCCGAAAACCAGATATAGTATCCAAACGTCGATCACTCATGCAGTATTCTACACCCACGGATAATCAGCGCAGAGTGTTCACTATGTAGCCTGTGCGCATATAAAGAAGGTGCACTTTTTATTGCAGCGAGGTATGAATGCTCTCCATACATATATATATTTGCGGCTGTACCACTCCCATACTGCTTACAGAGAACCAGATGACTATACCCCATTTTACATCGTACACTTCGTGTACCCGCAACACCACCAGACCATAAAGAACATAGCATCTGCCCATTGTCTGTCTTCTGCAATGTTGTCTGTTGGAGTTGGCCATCGTTGCACACGTGCCGATGAAGCGGCTGTGTCATCTTTGTCGAGGAAACAGTCTGGTTTAGTTGGCTCCTGTCCACACCACAGAGCTTGCATAGCAATTTCGTTGTATCTCTATGGTCCACGCAGTTGGCCGCACTCATTCTCTCGTCGTTGCATTCCTGGCTGGATGGACCATAGAGCTACGTCCAATAAAAAGGTGATGAAGAAGAAGCAGTTTTTACGTGGCAAAGCTAACTCTGTGCCAGTCCTTGATGTTTGACAGGGTCTTCTGTGAAGAGAAGACGGCAGCTTGACAATAGTGGAGGTGAAAAAAGATACATTATCAAGAGATCATTATGGGCCCTTAAAAGGACTGGAAATAACTTTTAGAATTAAGTCAATGACAGAGCAACTTATTGTTGCAATATTTTGTAATAATAAAATGAATATGAAATGAATAAAAAGAAATATCTTTGTTTACTTCGCGGTTATAGCGGGAGCCTCAAGAACTGCATATTTTATAATACTTATTTTATCAAGTTGTTTTGATATAGGTGGTCTGATATTTCTGATCAAGAATGTGCATCTGCTCATGGACTCAACGTTTGGAGACAAGTGAGTCCTTTCTTTTAACACCCAGTCTGCATACCATGGAAATAAAATAATTACAAACGAGAACTAAGCATGTCTTTGGGGAGCTCGCTCACGCAGTAGTTGGATACCTTTTTAACTACTACAACTACTACTAACAGTGTATTGTGTAGGCGCTTTACCCAGTTTCTTGAATTGACCTGAACCCAACACGCACGCTAACGTGAATCACGCGCATTCTCTCACACACTGGACAAGAACACATTACAATCGCGTAATGCGAAAGGTCAGCTCAGCAATTTAAAGTTTGAGAATTTAGAATGGCATTTTCTTTCAAAATTTGTGGGATGAACATTTCTAAAGCAGATGGGGACGAAGCCGAAGTACCCGGAGAGAACCCCTCGAGACGGTTATTAGGCCGTTTTTTGTTTTGTTTTTTTTTTAGTTGCTTATCTTTGGATAGGCGGCTTTAACATATTTGTGTAGTTTATGCAATCCGCCACCATACCACCAGATCGATACTGTATGGTAACAGCTTACGTTTACTGCAATCGATCTGGCTATAAGTTACGCCTTTCAACACGGGTAATGTTCTCTTTTAGTGGTAACGTGCAATCTCTCTCTCTCTCTCTCTCGTTTACTGTATTATTATTATTTTTTTCTCAGTAGATAGTGTCTGTAGCATTAGCAACGGCAAGTTTGTAAACCGGCGAATTTCTGTCAAAACTTTTACCGTTGATAAATAAAGTTTCATCATCATCATCATCATCATCTGTCTGTCTGTCTGTCTGTCTGTCTGTCTGTCTCTCTCTCTCTCTCTCTCTCTCGAAAATCCCCACATACGTCGTCGAGCTCTGTTCTTAACCCGTCGTTGTTCGTCTGAGTGTTGTAGGGAAATCGAGAAATGCGGTGTGTACTCGAGGATCAATTTGTTGAATCCCGGTCTTGTTCTTTCCTCAGCCCCACGTAATCTTGCCAATGGGGCAGAATGTATGTACGTGTTTGGGAAATTCTCTTTCCGGTTTTAGCATTTCCGATCCCCATGTGTTTCCTCCCGTGTTCATTCGTCCTATCGCAAGTCCCTTCGAGTGTGTGAGGGCTTTGTTGTCACTCTTGGATTTTTTTTAAATATGAAGAGTGTGAGCAGTGCCTTACGAATTCGTTTCCCCGAAGATGATTTTCAAGGCTTTGACTCACTTCCACAGAGGCAGCAGCAACAAAAGCGAGAACCTTGAAAGAAAGCTGTAAGGCTGTACTAAACAAACCCGTAGGTATCATGAATTATCGCACAAGATCAATAAAATATTCAACATATCCAGGTGACATAAATCAAATGTCCGAGCGTGGAGACGAGTGACCACGGGGTAGGTGACCCTACACTTAGGGAATTGAAGAAACATGACTGTCAGACTTGATTCCCTGCTGCGAAAATGTCCTATGGGACAGAGAGGGACAGTGAAATTTACCGTTAGCGATAATCCGGGCATTATTCAAGACAGCTGACCGACTCTCTTCGACTGTCAGCAGCTTGGGTGGCAGGCAGGCAGGAGGTCATCTCTGTTTGACATGATCGGCCTATGATCGCTGGCCTGTTTTTGCCGTCTTTGTTGCATCTTATTTCTTCCTCTTGCAGGTAATCTAACGTACTTTTGTGTTCATTTCTTTTTGTGTTTTGTAAGAATGTTGTTATTTTGTGAATTTGCAATATTTAGGGTTGACTGGTTGTTTTGGCAGGGTGTTGGGGTGGATGTGGGTTAACGAAATTTCCGTGATGTAAGGGTGATATCAAAGAATATTAAAAGCTTTGAGAGAGTTTTCGCTCCCTAGCCAGGAATCGACCTCACGATCACAAACCATCTCGCTGGGAAATATAAAGAGAAAACGGAAAGCGAGGTTAGGTACAAAAGAAAAACTAAAACAGAAGACCAAACGAAAAAACAACAGTGGCAAAAGAAAGATAGCCAGGACGCGTGGGACAGGAACGAACTCAACATTACAAGAGCTCACGGTCCTGCCAACTGAGGCCCGTGTCAAATTTGCGTTTGCCTTAGTTATCCGGAAATTCGTTGGGCTTTCCCTTTTTTTTTCTCACCACTTTTGCCATAACACCGAACACAAACTCACGCCTTTGGTTCCTCAGATATCTTGGTGGTAAAACGTTGTGCCTGTAAGGTGTGCTTTTGCCTCGCTGACAACAGCAACACAGGTGAGACCACAAAGTCGGGCCATTAACGAGTGTCTTTAAAGAAGATAAAATGCTGATCTCACAGCGTAGGAGGATTTGCGTTTGGTCGGTGTTTGGCGCCTAATGAGCGGAAATGTGCCATCTCCCCACAAACATTAGACCTCGGCGAAGATAAACGACAGCATTGGTGGTGACTGGACACTCAGTCACTATTTGTGGCGTCGTGCTGTTCACCTGTGACTGTTGAGAATGACTCTTTCAGTGTGAATATTCCTGCTTGTTTGTCACAGAAAGAAGTGATAGAGAAAATGAGCATGTGATACTGGCGAATGTGTCTTCTTCACTGGGGATCGTGATTTTGCATATTGCAGTGTAAGTCCTGTATATTTTGTTTCCTTTTTGTTTCACTTTAGGTAAAACGATCATCTTATCAAGCCACTCAATGACAAAGTAGGAAGCCGGGGTGGCCGAATGGTAGAGCGTTGGACTCTCAATGCTCGGGTCGTGAGTTCGTATCCCAGCTGGGGCCAAATATTTGTGCTGGCTTTTTCATCGTTGCCCCGTCTTTGATATCACCCGTATGTGGTGGAAAAGGACGTTAAACCCCCAAACACCCACCCCACTCAACGACAAAGTAACCATTAAACCTGTAGTAGCTTCTTCTAGGTGTTAATATGCCACGGGGAGCTCTCACCTGCCAGTAAAGCATGAACCAAATTAATATCGAGAAGGTTCTCCATTTTCATAACCAGTTACCTATCTCTTTTTTTGTGTATTTCTGGTACATTTTATATCTGTGCTGGTAGGGTTTCACGACGGCTTCAGATTACTTGCCAATGTCAGGATAAGGATATAGCCAATTTCCTCACTCTATTTCCAGCTCCTCTTAATCAAGCCGAAGAATAACACAGGATATTGACCCACGAGTTAAATTTCCCTAACAACTGTGCAAACTTTGTGATGTCAATGACGAGCACCTGAACACCGATTTCGTCCAATTCACGCATTTCTACCCGAAGGCTTTATCATGGCGCTGTTTGCAGAATTCTCTAAAGCTGATAGCAATGGCTAATCTGTTTGGAAATGGTTTGCTTCGCAAGCTAATTTTACTGGGCTCGACCAGTATGTCCGAGTGTGTTCCGGCTGTGAGATTATGCTTAATGGATACACTTCAGGGAGGCATGCTTTGGGGTTGTGTGTGTGTGGGGGGGGGGGGGAGGGAGTTGCGAGGGCGGAGGGCGGGAAAGGGTGGTGGTGGTGGTGGTGGTGTGTGTGTGTGTGTGTGTGTCGGAGAAAGGGGGAGATCGGATGGGAGGTGGGGGGGGGGGGGGGAGGGGGTCTGTTTTGTCGTGCCTCGGTGCAGCAGTCCCAAAAGGACGGGAGGACGGATTCTGACTCACATCTCGCTAAACAAACAAACAAACAAACAAACAAACATCACACACACACACACACACACACACACACACACACACACACACACACACACACACACACACATATATATATATATATATATATATATATTCGTTATAATCATTCCTCCTTGTATTGTGTTTTACTTTCAGTTCTTCAAAACACGTGACTTCAAACCAGCTACACACAATTCCTCTGTGACGGACAGGGAAAAAACGAGTCGCAATGACGTGAACCCTTCATAAAGATAAACGTAGGGGGGGGGGGGGCACTTGGTTACAGACATGTTTCTAACTTTCAAGCTATTCACACAGAAACAAGTTTTAACATACATTGAAACTAGTCGCACAGAGACAAGTTTTAACATACTATTGAAACTACCATCTGCCACACATCGTTACACAAGACTGCCCAAGGATGAACTTCTTTTCTGATTTTCCCGTGATTATACGTAGCGAGTACAGATAGAAAGACACCCCCCTGAGGCTCCCTTTTGCTTTGATACTTTTCCAGGCTTTGCGTCTCTTTCACTGCAGCCAACGGGTTGACAGATGGCTTTGATTTTACCTTTGCGTCTTTTTCGTTCCTCCAGGCAAGTGTTGACATTACTAGTTAAAAGTAAAGTTCTTCATATAAGTTTCGTACATACATGAGCAGCAACATCAGTCTCAGCCTCTGCCTGTTTCGCAGCATCTTAGGGTTTGCAATAACAACCGCAACTGTTGCCATGGCAGCGTCGAGTTTGAAGGTAGGAGGATTAGTGATTAGTGATTTAGCCTCGGGCTGTTTGCGCAACGTGAATAGAACGAGTGTCGCTTAAAACCGGGTTCATTCTTTTTAGTGTAACCACTCCACTGCACAAACACTGCGGCGAGAAAACGGCTCCACCCATTCGTGAACTATTCCGGTTTGCAGAGAGAGAGAGAGAGAGAGAGAGAGAGAGAGTTACTATGAAGAGTTACTGTTACTGGCGGAAACCGTTACAGTTGCTTGCGCTCACTCACTCTCTCTCTCCCAATGTGCTGTTGAATTTATCCACCCTCGCTCCCCTAATGCAGACTGTTCGCAGCGAATATTCATGTCACAGTAACAGGAATATTTGTGCATGAAGTTAATTGTGGCCTGGTGGGAGTGTTGTACATTGATTATACTCACGTTTGCTGCAATAATAAGTGTATTTAGAAACGACTGTTTTTCTGGAAAAACTTGAACTACAAAGTCTGTAAAGTCACAATGCACTTCAAAGCCATGTTACACTTGTAACACTGCACACACCGCCACACAGAGTTTTTCCTTTTGTCAATTACTGGCTCAAAACTATCATCCGAATCATCATAACTTTCGCCAGACTCCTCCTCACTACCCATGTACATAAACACCTAAATGGCGGCTTCGGCTACGGTCAGTATTTGCCTTCTGTCCAACGCACAGACGACAAAAATCCCAGATCTATCGAACAGAGCATGTAGGCAAAGCGTTCTCCCTTTCAAGCCCTTAAGGAACCGTTACTCTTGCTTGATTCTGACATACAACACCACAGAAGGGTAAAAAACTGGGGATATTCGTGCGCGGTACGAAATGTGTTAAAGGGGGCAGTCCACTCAGGTTTCGCCCCCCCCCCCCCCCCCTCAAAACAAGTGTCTAAAAGTGTTTGAAGCGTGTCCCAGTGTGATGCAGCCCGCACACCACCGCTATAGAGCAAATCTACAATGGTTTAGTTACATGACCGTACCATAAAAGTTCATAAATGCAAAGATTCGTAGAAGTCTGTCTCAGGTGCATTTTGTTTTTTAAATTTCGGCAAAATAAGCAGAGTGGACGGGACCTTTAAGCGGATCTCTGCATGCAGCAAACTGTATTCATCTTTGCTGAGCCCCAGGGTGCAGAGGCAAATCAATAAACCAGCAGACAGCGGTGTCATCGTCTAAGCATTACTTACCGAACAGGCGTGGAGTAAACAGACACATGCAAAAATAATGGCTCAGTTAAACATAATTCTTCCCAAGGCATACATTTTTCAAAGAGCGGGGAA
Organism: Batillaria attramentaria; assembly: GCA_018292915.2. Classification (NCBI taxonomy): domain Eukaryota; kingdom Metazoa; phylum Mollusca; class Gastropoda; family Batillariidae; genus Batillaria; species Batillaria attramentaria. The sequence continues at coordinate 9,015,052 of JACVVK020000004.1, forward strand.
TTAAATGCATTTTTTTATGTAGCTGTTGTGTTTTGCAATGCAGGTTAATGAACACACCTTGTTTCTCGTTTCAGGGTCCTCTGACAAATGCCGGTGTCTACAGAGACTGATTAAAGAGAAACACGAGCTTCGCCGAGGGGCAACTGGAGTCCACCTAGCCATGCTATTGTTTCATTGTCGGCGTTCACAATTGTTTGCTACGAGGAGGGTCTGCTGATACCGCTCCACCCTATACCCCCTGGTCTGCAGTCAATACCTCCAAGAAGTGCTAGTAATGGTGGGTGTCCAATATACATGGTTCCTTAGAGCTTCTGCTTGGTTTATTTATCAGTAAACGTCATCGTCTGTGGTTTCATAAAGTAGATGTATGATGCCTTTTTGCTTTGTATTGGAACGGGCATGATAGACGACTGCACTCCTGTCAATCAAAGGGGAAGCCCCTAGAATTCAACCAATCGCGTGTCGCGGCATAATGAGCACAAAACATGACACGGTTCTTGCCAGACAAAGAGGGAAGCATATGTATTTCGATATGACTGAACCGTAGAAAGAAGGCAGTAAGTGCATTGACGTCAATTGAGGAAAAAGACCATTACGTAAACCTCTTTCATCTTGAAGTCACCCCTTCGTTCATAAAATGACATCATGGACGTACTGTGTTATGCCGGTACACGGCAAAGAAAAAGGGGCGGGGCTTTGACCTCGAGCTTTGCCGAGTGTAGTCGTCTATTATTTGAAGTAACAGTTTGAAAGTGCCGTTAGATCACTCTTTACAAGTGCAGCCCTTCACTCGCTGTTAAAAACAGCCATTGTTCAATCTCGGCTTTACTGCGTTTGAATATTCATAGGGAAGATCGGCATAAAAATCTCATAGCGGGTTTTATTTGATAACTATCATTTGTTCTTGCGTTTAATTTTTTTTAAGTATAAGATTTCATGCAAAAGTACTTTACTTACCCGAAGGACTACTTTCGGTCAATGTGTCTGGAACAGAAGAAAGGAAAAAAGCCCGGAAAACGATGTGTCTCGGTTGAACAGAAGACAGAAAGAAATCCCGGGAAATGTGTCTTGAACAGAAAAAAGAAAGCAAGCCCGGAAAAATGTGTCTTGCACAGAAGAAGAAGAAGGAAAAAGCCCGGAAATGTGTCTTGAACAGAAGAAAGAAAAAAATAAGCCTTGAAAATGTGTCTTGGACAGAAGAAGAAGAAGAAGAAAAACAAAAAACAAGCCCGGAAAATGTGTCTTGCACAGGAGAAGAAGAAGAAAACTCGGAAAAAGTGTCTTGAACAGAAGAAGGGAAGAAAGCCCGAGCTTTGAACCTGCTAGTTGAAACGTTTTCTAGCGTGCGAGCGTTCCACGGTAATTGCCAGTGAGAACTGAACCTTACCGGACCTTTGACACAGGACAGAGAAAGCGCACAGCAGGCAGTGGCGGCTTACATATCCGCACAGTCCATTCAGTAAAGATAAACTTGACGATCGCGTGCTGACACAGGGTCGTAATACCATGAACACGCACGGCTTACAGGTTAATTCCGCTGATCGATAGAAGCAGCCGTTCTTTTTTCTTTCGCTTTCTCGCAGTCGGTAAACAGGTTGACGTTTACTTTCTCTTGCGTAGACCTTTACGTAACACCAATATCGTTTGTATGTCCAATTCCAATTTCAATTCTGTTTTGTTTAATAGTTTAGTTCGTAAGTATGAGATTAGTTCTTTTTATTTTTTTTATGTCCATGTACAAGATCAGTTCTGTCTGTCTTATTGCCCAGTTAAATAATAATAATAATAATAATATATATTTGGCTCAAAGCTCCACGAGCTAAACCCAGCACGCACGCTCACGTGAATCACACGCATTCTCTTAAACACTGGGCATGAACACATTGCAATCACATGGTGAGAAGGGCCAGCTCAGCAACTTAAGTTTCGAAATGTTAGAACTGCATTTATTTTTTAAATTTTGTGGGCTGGACATTTCCATAGCAGAGCGGGAGGAAGCCGGAATACCGGGAGAGAATCCCAGGCTGGCGCAATGCGTTTGTCTTGAGTTCTGTGTAGCGGCTGATCAAGTTTTGTTGACATTGACTGTTTTCCTGTCTACGACAGTAGCGGTCCATTTTGTTGAGTCAGTTTCCCACACACCAAATCCATCACTATCTACAACGACCGACACTTCAACCCTTTCACTGCACCGCTTCGGACCACGCGGTGCCAGTTCACAGAAAGGGAACCTACAAGCTTGCATCTGAAGGTTTTTACGTTACAGGGCCAATTGATTTTGAGCACTGAATCATTAGAATGGGTGGTAGGGTTGTATAGGATCCATGAAACGTTTGCAAGTCATCAACAGGGTTAACTCATTCTTCCCCAGCTACGACTGTAGTCGTGAGAAGATTTCAGTCTTCCGCCTTACAACTATAGTCGTAACAGTAAGAAGTGTTCATTTTGTTCCACCTTTACAAGCCGTTACCAGGTTTTCGTAGAGTGGTCTCCCTTAGAAACGGTTTCTGTTTTCGTTGGTTCGCGTTGTGTACGGTTTGTGTGTGTGTGTGTGTGTGTGTGTGTGTGTGTGTGTGTGTGTGTGTGTGTGTGTGTGTGTGTGTGTGTTTTCATGCGGAATGGCCAGAAGAAGGCGGCTCCAGGCAGCTAGTGTCAGACATAATCATTATGATGGTAGCGTCAGCATAGAAAGGGTTAAACACAGCTGAAAGACATCACTTAGTGTCTATCCCACGGTACCATATCTAGAGCACCCGAAACAAAGTGAGTGACGTTAAACAGTATCGATATTTTCACAGTATTCGTGTTGATGTGACCATTGAACAAGCTACTGGTCGGCATTAGTTCGCACGCTACAACCAGGCAGTGTAAACAGACTCGAGAGCCTTATGACCGATAGGCCGATTCAACTGACACCGTGAGCCGATTTAACGAAGTACCATGCCGGTGTTTTTGCTGTCATGGGCTATTTAGGGCTTGACGACAGTACCTTACAGTTCGTTCGACTGTGATCAATCTTTTCCACCGATACTCTGACGTTTATTAGCTGAGGAAAAAAGAAGGCCTGCCCATTGTCAAGAAATGGTCTTGTTGAACTTGCTGATAAATGAGTTCGGCTGTTGCCGTTCTACGTTTTGTGTTTCTTGTGTTATGCCGATGGTATAATGTTTTTACTGTCTTTTTTTTCTTTCTATCGAAACAGTTACAGAGTGACGGAAGACTCTCTCTCTCTCTCTCTCCCTCGACGTGTGTGTGTGTGCTTGTGTGTGTGTGTGTGTGTGTGTGTGTGTGTGTGTGTGTGCGCGCGCGCGCGCGCGTGTGTGTGTGTGTGTGTGTGTGTGTGTGTGTGTGTGTGTGTGTGTGTGTGTGTGTGTGTGCTAGCGTACAGTTACAGAGTGACGGAAGACTCTCTCTCTCTCTTACCTCTCTTAAACCTCTCTTGAATCTCCCGTTCGCCTTTCTTACGTTTGTTTTCCCCCTTTGTTCCACTCGGTTTACACGATAAAGCTCCTTCCTCCCACAGACAAGGGTTGCAACAATAATCGTACAGTGCAAACAAACAATCCACAATACACATCATCCTCCGGCCTATGGCCATTGCGACCTTCAGTTATTAGTAAAACTCAGTATCACTTCGAAAGGGACACACCTACGAAGACAAATAAAGAGGAATGTCTTGTTCCTAGGAGATGGGTTCGTGCCCTTGTTGCCATTGATCGGAATGGCAAAATACTTGTGAAGAGTTTGGTGTCCTTGGCAGTGTCGACCTGAAGGGACAATGCTTAGGTAAAGAGAACATCGACTTTCAGGAGAACGCAAGGGCGCTACTGGCTGGTGTTTTATTTTGTACATACCGAGGGACGGCCGAGAGTGATTCAAACATTCTTGATATGCCTCTTGCTGCGTCTCAGGGCTGTTGCGTTTAGGAAGAAACAACAACCCTTTTTAAGGTCGTGAACTTACGGCATCTAAAGATTTTGTATCAGTATACGAGAGCTGAGAATCGGCTTTTTTCCCTTTTTATATAAGTTTATCTATGTAGAAATACGCGTCTTGCATCGGTAGAAAACTGTTTTATATAAATTTGATTATTTTACTTTTCCTCCAGATGTTTCGATGTCGAAAATGGACCAGTGTTCAAGGGTATCTCAAGGTCATCACAGTCCTCTGCGTTTGTTTTGTCAAAGGTAGGTAATCTATTTGCTTCGAACAGTAAATAAGAGTTTGCAAACTTAAAAAAGTGAGTATCTATAGCACAGTTATTCTGCTGCTTGTGCTATACACTGACACGCAAAGATATCGCACAGTATAATCTGTGTGATGAAAAGGGTTTCATGTGTATAAAATAAAATATGTACGTGATACTGCTAGTGTTTACTGCGTGTATTAACGCATGTTCTGGCTTTCATTCAAAATTTAATGTTCAAGAGAAAATAAATGTTGTGGTGGCTATCTGGTGATCTGAACGTCAGTTCCTTTGCGTTTGTTATTGTGGAATTCAAATTTTACTCTCTCCGTCGTTTTGTCTCAGAATTTCCGTTTTCTCTCATTTCGTCTTCTTAATGTGGTGAACATTTGTATTCGTAAATGCATGGTGTATATTGAATGTAACCACTATGATCAGTGATAATTCATAATTATGACTAATGATCACTACTGCGTTGATAATTTTATGTACAGCCACATGCACATATATTTCGTTTAAAGCGATACTTCAAAGCAGTACAATTGTTGTAGCAGAAAGCAACGGTTTTATAGTGTAGTAAGCAAAGGGTGTATCGTAATGTTGTGTACCAGTATCCTGCATGAGCAGTGTAGTTCGCGTGGTGGGTATCGATTAATGTTGTGACTGAACCATTCATTGTGTACGTTCTATTTGTTCCGTGTTGTATTGCAGTGGGGAGTCAAGGTGAGCTTTGCATGGTGTGATTACTGCTGCAGGCTTGGGTGTTCGATTTGAATAATATATAAGTCACCTTCAGAAGATAATACACGTACGGTCTTTGGGGCTCACAGATTGGCTTTCTTGTTAATTCTGATGTTCATTAATTCGCATGGTTTTATGACCAAAAAAAATCTGTCTTTCCTTCAAATATAACCGCATTGTGATTCATTTCTGCAGTTTCTTATACACTGAAGGTGACATATACCTGGTGCTCGAATCAGACTCATGTGAATTGATTGTTTTGGTTATTTTTTGAATTCATATATTTTCACAAATAAATTTTCACACAAATAAAGGAACTAAAAAATAAACAAATCATATTTCCTTGGCAGTGCGGGGAGTTTTCATACCCTCAGTACTTTAACTGTGCACCTTGTATTGATGAGAATGAGCGTGTACTGAGGGTAGGGTATGACTATCCTCACTCTTTTGCCTGCGATTCCATTGTTTGACCCGAGCATTAATTTGATTTGATTTTTCTCTTCGTAACACCACTAATGTCACTTGACACAACTAGAAATATAGATTCCTTGTTCTACAAAAATCGTCTGCCCATACAGACAGGGAAAAACAGCTTTATCGACCTCCTAGCACAGAGTAACGTTATAACATACGCAGTAACGTTGTAAGACGACATCAAAATCGATGACAAGCAGGAAGGTCGCAAAAGACAGATGTCTAGATGGACTCACGCTTGAGCGGATGAATTGAAAGACTTAATTACCTTTCGCATTATCAAGGGTTCGACTTTCTGTTTCTTTGTCCAGCTTTGCTACGGATTGCTGCTACATGTAATTGATTTTCCAGCGGCCCCTTGTTGTTGGTTAGACTGACACGGCAAGGTGCTTTGAAAACGTGTATTTTCTGAATGCATGATAGTACTTATATAGTGCTTAATCTATTAATAGATAACAGTTCTAAGCGCTTAAAAATAAAATAAGAAGTGAAAAAGGAAGAAATATATATTAATTTTATCAAAATGAAACATAAAGAATGCACGTAACTTAAAAAAGAAAAAAAGAAAAGGAAAGAGCACATTTTTTTATAAGCCACACAGTGAATTGTAAGGCCTGGAGTTCGCTCACTGTGTTATGAAGGGTTTACCTATGCTAATATTTTTTTTCCATCTTTGATTGATCAAGTAACCAGGACACTGTTACTAGGCAAAAAAATATATATGTAAACTTTCCTATTTCATCTTGGTGTTCAGTTGATATATTTATAAACTCTGTGTACGGCTCAACTGATTGCGTTCTCTTTGCTTCTGCACGTGTCTGTGTGTTTTCCTTGAGTACATCTATATTAGAGTAATGTACCGGTATACTTCTGCCATGTAAATGTCTGCCAGGCCTTTTCTTTCCTTGTTGCGACGTGAAGTCGGGACTTTGATTGTCAGGCAACGTCAGATAAAAATCAATACGATACATTTCTTTTTTCTCACAACTCATCCTTCCATATAGCACCAGTTAGCATTTCCATTGTGAGTGGACCCTTTAACGTACATAATCGTAATTTTTTGTTATTATTTTTTGTTATTATTGATGACAGATTCTTATCACTTAGGTGACCTACATTTTACATTGACATTTAACCTGAATGGACTTACCATCGCAATTTGTTTCAGCTTTAATCATAAATCTTTTAACATTTGGTTTTAAAGTGTTATAAGATGACGTTTGGTTTACGCCTGTTTAAACACATCACCCCACATCACATAGTCTTTGGCATATCACGTTTATTTCAAACATTTAAGGCATTTGAAGAGCTGGTCAAATGAGAAAAGACGTAATATCTATATCTGATGAAGGGAAATGCAATGTTTGTCTACTAACGCACTGTCTGTATTGCACGCAAAAACTGCTATTCGTCACAATGTTCACAAAGGAACAAATAATTTGACACTGTTTAACACGACACGTTGCCTGCGCTGATATAAAGTTATATTCAATAGTGAAATATATTCTGCATTTGAACAGACAAAGACATTCTTTCATGCATTTGAAGGAAACAAATACTTAACCTGTCCAGGCTTCGCATGCAATAACTACAAACATCAATGCTAATGTTCAACATTTCTCGTACAACACTAAGAACATTACGCCTTTGTTACCTTGTAATGCCTTGTCTTATTTTCTTGCCTGCTAAAACCTACATTCAGTTAGCACACTGTACTTTGCCTTTGAAATGTCTTTGCATATTCTCTGCTTGTTTTGATGATCACGATTTGACGCGTGTGTTTGCAGTGTTTGGAAACAGTCCGCCACAGCCAGCGAACTTACAGTCACTGATCTGGGACGAAGACACACCCATAGGTAAGGACGGTAATTGATTTTATGCGAGTCATTTCTTACCCCGAAAATCCCCACCGGAAGACCCCAAGATGAGTATGTTGAGTCTAGTGTGCTCATAGGAAGGGTGCAGAGGGTCGATAACACATGATACATGTATTGTAATGGAAGAAAAGCCACGAGAAACAAATACACAAAACACAACAATGACAGCAAAAACCCAACGTAACATAAACAGCAACAACAACAACAACAACAACAACAACAAGGAAACCAGCAAACAAACAAACAAACGACAACACAAAACAGACGGCAGACAGACAGACATACATCCATCCATTTATCCATCCATCCATCCATCTCCAAAGTTTAAAGAACGTTTGTGAAGTCTTCGTGGGCACTTGCTGCCGACATTGTTCCACTATATGACTGATGATGAATTGCTTTTTTTTTTCCTCCAGGTACTGTTCTCGGCAACCTGACGGCAATAGACACAGACGGCCCGTCACCGCTGACCTTTAGAACGGAGACTACATCCACGTTCGATCTGGTAGAACTGAGCTCTGTTCGGAATGTCGACCCTTTTACATGGGCGGTGGACATCATCCTGAAAGCCCAGCTAGACAGGGACTATGTGAGAGTTTTACTTTCTTTCTTTCCTTTATTCAGGTCTTTTCTCTCTGGCATTCTCCAGCCCCCACCCTCTCCCCTTCTCTCTCTCTCTCTCTCTCTCTCTGTTCGCTGGTTTGTTCGCTAGTTTGTTTGTTTGTTTGTTTGTTTTTCTCTCATTCTACTGTTTTGTTTTGCTTGTCTTTTGCTTGGTTTGTTTGGTTTTGGTCTTTTCTGTTTTTGTTTTTTTCTCGGGGGGGGGGGGGGGGGGGGGGCTTGTCTCTGCCTTTGTTTTACTTTTTTATTTTGTGGTCTAGCAACGGCAAATTATAAACTGGCACGTGTGCTACAATTTCTACCGTTGAAAAATAAAGTTTCATTGTCATTGTCATTCTCTCTCTCTCTCTCTCTCTCTCTCTGTGGTGTGTGTGTGTGTGTGTGTGTGTGTGTGTGTGTGTGTGTGTGTGTGTGTGTGTGTGTGTGTGTCACTGTGTGTGTGTGTATGTGTGTGTGTGTGTTGTTTGTTTGTATCAAAGCATTATTGTGATGTCCGGTGCAGCTCAGGTATTGACTTTGTCTTGTGTTACTTCAATTAACAAATGGTGTGTTTTACACAGTCTCCAGTGATACCGCAAGTTCTTTTTTTTCCAGAACATTTACTAATTTCAAATTTTGTGTACATGTATATGTTTTGAGGAAAGTTTATTAACAAGCAAATGCTATCACTATAATTGTAATCTTATTGTTTGTTTCATTTCAGGCACCGAACGAACGGAAATTGTACTTTACAATATCAGATGGGTCTAGTGACGTAAGTTCTCAGTAATATTTTGTGAGAATGCACATTAAGAAATTCATATATAAAACTGTATTTTTGTTTTAAATTCGATTTTTGTTTTCTGATGCTGAAATGAAAGTGGTTAGATATGTAGCGCCCCGGGTGTGGGGTCGTCGTGGTTGTCGGGAACGCTACAGATTTAGTTTAGTGAGCTACTCTGACATGTGTGTTAAGAATGACTGAAGTGCGAAAGAGTATTGCATCATACTGTCGGGCCTACGTGCCACACACATCTACGCCGGCACACAATCACTCATCAAACTTACACTATCTCTCGAAAGAAACAACTGACAAGAGAGTAAAAATCAGAGTGTTCACTTATTCCAATAAAAGTTACATGCGGATCATATGAATCGTTAGATGTAATAAGGCAACACAGATTCGGCTCAAAATATATGAGCGTGATGATTAATACTTGTCGGGCAACAAACTAGAGACTACTGACTAAACCTACACTACAAATATAACAAAAGAATACGGGAAGAAACTAAGCTACAAAATGTGGGACGGGACAGTACAACTGAAAGTAGCGGGGAGTGGACAATTCCGTGAATGATGTAAACCGAGAGCGCGGTCACTCTGTGAATGGAATTCCTTACTCTGTGTAGTGACCGTCGGTACTGAATGAACAGACAATACACACTCGGCCGCGTGTGCACTGCGTGTTACACAAGAAGCTGAAAAACCTCCCTCTCTGACTTGCTGGGCATAAAACAAAGGAGCCTGACACTAGAGTATCTCTCACTAATACACAACATTCTATCTCTCTGTCTAAACCAGAAGTACAAATTTACATAACCATTAATTTACGTAACTGTTCTAATTAGTACTATTAACTATCAGATCTCTTAGAGTACTTCGAACTATTACAAATATCTTCCTACTTTACATCACCTGTTCTCTAGTTCAAAAGGGAATAAAATGAGACACAGTCACCGTTTATCTGAAGACTAATTCCAAGTCCGAATTCAGTGGTTCCAAACACAATTCCCAAATAATCCAATACAGAATCACAGTTTCTTCTCAGTGCACATAGTTCCTAATAGAAGAGGCATCCAGTAACAGGTCCAACACTGGTCACAAAATACTGACTCCAGAAGCTGAGAGGCTACGCCTGAACATAAGAAATGGGGAAGATTCGAGGCCGGGCTGGAGGGACGACACACAGTCTCTGGGACTCTCAGAAAGCGACTGAGGAAAACGCGGGAAACTCTCGCTATTATAAGGCTCTATCTTTAGTGCTTATACAAGAAATCACGCGCTCATCACGCGATCACGTGGCCAGCGCACGTGCAAACTGACCCTTCACTGTGGCTAGCTGGACCCAATTTAAAAGTGCGCCTGTACTAAGAATGGCTGCTGTACTAAACACAAACATAGCGAAGTGCGTCTTCGCTACAGATATAAGCACTTGCACACGTTTCAAGGTTTTGGCTTTGTATCTTTGGAAGCAGAGATCGATTCGAAGTTTAACGTACGCGGACATTTTGCTTTTTGACAAGCTAACACATGGAAACAAAATTAATGGGAGTCATTGGGATAATCATCAACGGCCGATTGCTCTTTTTTCTTTGCTACAAATTTGTGATGCGTTATTAAGACTTCCTTCTCGCACCAACTACGGCACAGTGCGTGAGCATGTGTTTCTGCAGTACCTAAGACAAATTTAAGCGTATCATATGGGGAACTCTACATCTGGTTGTGCTGCAGATACCGGCCAAAATCAGTCTGTTTATCCGTGATGTTAACGACGTCAAGCCGCAGTTCACGGACCTCCCATACAAGGCGACAATAAATGAAGTAAGTGAACACGCACAAGCCGAAAATTTTATATTGTAGAAGTTTACATGATAGTTTACTTGCTAGGTAATTACGAATAGCCTCAGGGTATGTATTTGCTTACAAACTGTGGTTGATTGACTCAGGCGCGTAGGAAGATGCTGAGAGGAAGGGGGGCCCACTAAGTCGAGTGAGCCATACGGCCGGGGTGGAGAAGGGTGTGTGTGTGGGGGGGGGGGGGGGGAGGGGAGGTGTGTGTGTGTGTGTGTGTGTGTGTGTGTGTGTGTGTGTGTGTGTGTGTGTGTGTGTGTGTGTGTGTGTTTTGACTGCCAAGGATTGTGTCCTGCGACAGCAGAGCAGGGGGCCCCCACCACTGTTGGGCCCCCTCTCCTCTTATCAAAAGCAAGGGAGGCCCAAAGATATTGCCCCCCCCCTCCTTCCAAAAATCGAACGGGGGCCTGGGCCCCCAGGGCCCCCGTGGTTCCTACGCCCCTGTGGAATCAGACTGAGTGGTCAAAAGTGACGCGACTTGTTGGTATTGTTTGGTCGTTCCGTTAGTAGTGCTCGGCTGGTACAGTTCGCCTGTTAGGGAGTGCAAATGTATACCAGTCAATTCCGTCGATATTTCGCATAAAGTCAAGTCGTACAACGAAGTCAGCGGCCGGCCACGTCACAGTGACTTCACCTCGCCAGACCCCGGAGTACATTTGCACCCCCTTCCGCGTTGCGGGGATACAGTCGCCCCCGTAAGTGGACGGCTGTTTACGCCGAAATAACGACGGAATTGACTGGTATACATTTGCACCCCCTAACGGGCGAACTATACCAACTGAACGTTAGTAGTCTACTGCTAGCAACTCATAATTATGCACAGTACTCTGTTTGGCTCTCCGTGATCCACAGAATGGGAAAAGTGCTCAGATTAAAGGGATTCATAGTCACAGGGAACATATTACCTGGCGCATATTTCCCTCAGTCTCTTCTCCATGAAAGAGATTCAGTCTGAACGGCACTTTAGCATAACGGGAGATCACAATGAGTTGTGACCGACACTGTTTTAGAACATAGTTGTCTCCCTTCAGCTACCAAAACTTTCTCATGTGATGTCGGTCATAACATCTGTGCTATTTCCCACTCTGTCTATGCTATTTCCCACATATCGTAACGTATTTGATGCAACAACTAATGTTTGCTACAAAATGAATATAAATTCTTTTGCAGAGTGTAGAGCAAGGAACAGTAGTCTTTCGAGGCGTGAGAGCATCAGATCCTGACAATGGAAGAGGAGGAACAGTTTCCTACAACATGACTGTGAGCATGCAGTTTTCTTCTGCCTTACATAACGGGGCCCTTAACAGACATAACGATCGTCTGGATTTCGTAGTTGTGAGAATACAGCTCGGCACCAATATCAAACACCTGAAAACGAAGAAATCTCAAGGATTTTTTTAAAAAAAAGGAAACTGAACAAGAAGTCTGACATCATCTGAAAAAAGGACATAAGCGCCTGTCAGACTGATGGCACTTAGAAGCAGAAACAGAAGTGTCAAATATACATTTAGGCATTTCCATTGACTAACACGGAATTGTCACGGCCTTTCTGCACGTATGATATTGGTGTTCTGCTGAACGCATTTGCGATACTTACCCTTGCATATCAATGGTTTTGACGTGGGCATTCACACCAGATCAAAGATATCGTTTCTAAGATAAGCTTTTCTTAACTGTAGTTTCTACTATATTTACTTTGCACACTTAGTCAGCAGAATTGATGTCGCAGACATAATTCTACTCATACTGTACCGCTCAAAGGCGCAATTTCCGAAGCAAGGGAGGGAGCCGGGGTGGCCGAATGGTAGAGCGTTGGACTCTCAATGCTCGGGTCATGAGTTCGTATCCCGGCTGGGGCCAAATATTTGTGCTGGCTTTTTCATCGTTGCCCCGTCGTTGATATCACCCGTATGTGGTGGAAAAGGACGTTAAACCCCCAAACACCCACCCACCCACCCACCCCGAAGCAAGGGCATCTGCGGGCAAGGGAGGCAACCTTTAAAAATCAGCCCTACCGGTTGCCATAAAAAATGATATTTGTCTTCAAGTTGTGCCTTTAAGCGATTTACGTGACAAAACTAGCATTAGTGAGTCGCACTACTGACCTTCGAGCACACACACTTGCACCCGGGTAATTGAATCGCACCACTTATCTGTCAGTCCAGATTGTTCTAACTTTCTTCGCTTTGCTAATGCATATTGGTTGTTTGGGTATTTCCACTCTCATGTCTTCGTGTTTTGTTTACCTGACATTGCAGACGGAAGCTCAGGTAAGTCAATGCTTTCTACTTCGCTTCCTAATAAGACCATGCAGTTTTCTTAGGACGTTATTTAAAAAAAAAAAAAAATACGTGGCGAATTGGCTGGTTGGAACACACATATAAACAACAATGCACATAACGGAGCTTTCTAACTCATACACGAGTCAGAGCGATCGTAGTCTTTTTATGCTGTATTTGCCGGGGTTTGCTTGTAAACGCTAAATTCTGAATTGTTAAGTACTTGTGCAACTATAACTCTGCCGACTTTAACTTACCTTAAAATGGTTATCAAACTAGATTTTGATCAGCAAGACTTCGTTACAAAGAGGTTCAATAAAGTGATCATAGAATAATAACGTAATTACCGTGGCTATTTTATGTGTTTATATCAATCTCAAGTGTTCTCTAACTTTTGTCAGTGTCTCAGAGTGAAACTTTTGCCGTGAAAAGTGAGTGAGTGAGTGAGTGAGTGAGTGAGTGAGTGAGTGAGTGAGTGAGTGAGTGAGTGGGTTAGTGGGTTAGTTAGTGCTTAACACCGCGCAAGCAACAAAGACTAAATTCGCGGCTATGCTGTGAAAAGAGCATAACATTAGCGTACTATCGTTTGGGAAGGGATTGTCACGTCTACTTTCTTCCGAAAACAGGGTGCGGATGAAGAATACAGGACAACATTCGCAATAAACGAGTATGATGGAACGATAACGTTGACCAGAAAACTGGACTACGAGAAACACAGCTTCTACCAGTTCAAGATCAACGCAATGGTAAGAGACAGTTTATAAGGAAATGTTCATACTTTTAAAAAATTTACATTTTGTGACTGTACCAACGATACCAATTACTTCCTTAACTTAATCATCTCCATGCCCTCTGGCACATGAGGCTGTCACCACAGTTGGCCATTGTTGCCTAACGATGATAATTACCTGCATCTAAGTTGTCTACACTTTGATTTCAGGCACCTCGATTTTTTCCTTTCGTAATGACTGTATCTATAGTATCATCTTCTACCCCTCCCCGCTGCCCTCCACACCCCCCCCCCCCACCCACCCACACACACCCTTTCCCCACAGCTGACACACTGATCCAGACTACTGGATACTCGTAAGCATACCTGTTCTGGGTGACGAGAGTGCTTCAGGGGGCAAGTAGAAAGAATAATTATGACTCTGATATGTCCATCATCGAGAGGGGAATGCAGTTCTCGTACAGGCTACTGTTACTACTGCGCTGCGTTTATGTTTTATCAGGATGGCGGCGGACTGCAGGCGGAGCCCACAGATTTTGTAGTGACCGTGCTGGATGTCCAAGACACGGCGCCCAAATTTGGCAATCTGCCTTACAGCACGGGGATCGCCGAGGACATATCTGTGGTAGGTTTTTGGTACCCGACATCACTGGGACCTTATTTGTTTCTGCCGCGTTCAGTTAACAAAGTCAAGAAACCAGCTGGCACTATGAGGATGATAACCTGCACAATGCTAGTGCCGTTTTCAGTTGGAGTCTGTTTTGAGTCTGTAATATGAATCGTCAGTACAATCAATACAAGAATGGCTTGCTGTGGGTTTTTTTTTTCAGGGTGCGTCAGTGCTTCAGGTTGTGGGTTTTGACCAGGATCTCGGTATCCCCAACGACCTGTCTTACAGCTTTGTCAGGGGTAAGTGCGCGCAGAATGTTTTGATCTCCTCCACCGTCATCTGTTTTGGAACTTCCTGCCTGCGAATGTGAGAAATGTGCCCGCAGTGTCTGTATTTAAGAGCTATCTTAAAACGGTCATATTTTGCAAAGCCTTACAGTAATTTCCTTTGAAACTAGTCAGTTTCACCAGTGACTGGTCAGTTTCACCAGTGTATGTCTGTCCATCTTTGTGGAATGTGAGTGTCTGTGAGTGATCGGCACATTCAGTTTTATTCTAGAGAAAGGCGCTCTACATAATTATATCATTTATTGTTATCTAATATAATTCTGTTTTCCAGTCTCAGTTCGTTTTTAAAACATCGGCGTAAAACGGAAAAAGAACAAAAACTGACATTTAATTTTCACGATACTGAATGCACTTCGGCATTTTTCCCCCACCTTTATCAGGAGATTACGAGAACTTTGAGATAGACCCCACGACAGGATGGATTACTGTGAAGAATCCATTGGACCGTGACTCCGATAGCATGTCTTCTAGTGGTGGTGTCTATGCCATGTATGTCCAGGTAAGAAAACCCTTTGTCTTCTTCAATTTCGATTTTAATTTTCTACTTATTGGACGGCGTTTTGATATATTTGTAGGGACAGCTGCATGATCAGACATTTCCCACCGTTTGATCTAAGTCCATGACGTTCTGGTTCACAATCATATCCGTGTTTCAAAGAGGTGTGATGGAGACTTTCGGCTGATGCTTTCTGTTAGATACTCGCATTCACTTCCACTTGGAGAGAGGGGGCAGATTGTGGTCTCGGAGCCGGTGTAACAGGCCGGAGTGTACCCATGGCTACTTTATACCCTCGGGTATAAAGTAGCCTAGGCCGGTTCGACCCCCTGGGTATAGATCAGCCCAGGCCGGATTCACCCCCTCCTGCCCGGAATATACCCACCTGTGAATAGAGTTCACTAAAGTGTTTGTACACGGCCGTTTGCGTGTACGTTTCTCTTTCTCCCTCTGGTCGTCGGTGTGTGTGTGTGTGTGTGTGGGGGGGGGGGGGGGGGGTGTTGAAGTGGGCAGGAGAGGTTAAACGGGCCTAAGCCAGAGTACACCCTGAGGTATAGTCTGGGATAGGCCAGTTTATACGGGGGTATACTCCAGGTGGGGTATAATCTGGACTTCTACACCGGTACTGCTGGGTGGGTTGTCGATTGCGTGGGCTTGGGGTTGGGTAGGTGACAAATGACGTCACTGTTACTCTTCACGCTCATATGCGCTTATATTCAGGCGTCTGAGGTAGTGCCGCCAGGCCAGCAAAACTTCGGCAACACGACCGCTGAGGAGATTGTGACAATCACAGTTTTAGACGTAAACGACAACGTGCCGACATTCTCAGAATCCGTGTTCCAAGCGCAGATCCAGGAGAACATGCAGAACGGTGTTCCTGTCACGTTCTTGACCAGCTTCATGAGAGTCTTCGATCACGATCAGGTGAGGCTATGGTGTTGCCATGCACAACTTAATTCATAGTGGAGTGGTGAACAACCAACCAACAGCAACAACGCATGCGCATTAATCCTTCTGCTAAAAGTTTGCCAAGCATCGTGAATATACCATAATTTTACTGGCTCGATTCCAGTGTTCTTATTTAGACTGAAGCTAGATCCGTTCCTTTAGTGTGAGCCTGAAGCCTCTTCCGCAGATCCCACTTTACTAGCTTACCAACCTCAGGATAAGCGAATCTTGAAATCAGCGGCTTTCAGGCGTCTATGGACGAAGGGCACAAATACACAGGGCCTCAGTGAAGCTGGGACTTTTTGCACAGAGGTGGGACACAAGTGAGGCAAGCGTATTTGTGTGAACTGCCTCTCTGGCCTGAAGAGAAAGTAGACGTGCGGTGAGGCCTCCAGTGAGGCCTAAGCGGAAAGGAGACATTCAATTTTGTTTTAAACCCCTGTCAGGTGCATGCCTTTGAATGGTCTGTTCAGGGTAGTAAGTGTTTCTAGATTGAAGCATTTTTAGGTGTGTCTATGATGCCTGAAGCTAATACATATAGGCATTTTGAGGTGCTTAGGGAGAGGTTTAGAAAAGAAAGATAGCGTGAAAAAAACAACAACAACACTTCATCAAGTGGACAGATGAAGTATCAAAACACTAATTATTTTTCTGGACAAAATTTGAATGTGCAGGGAACCAACAGTCACTTCTCACTGTCCCTGGAGCAGAACGGACAACCGTATACCGACTTCACCACCCTGCCTGCAGAAGTCTACTCGGAGTCCACCGTCCTCATCAGGGTCCAGAATTCCGAGAAACTGGACTACGAGAAAGAACAACAGATTGTCTTCCAGGTGGGGTTTAACCTTGTTTCCAAACATGTTAAGTATAATTATGCGTGTCTTTGGACTTTTTGCCATTGTGATGGCTCCCTTTTCAGTGCTACCTATAACAGTCTGTTTGTGAGCAGCGCTTCATTACATAGCATATGTAAAATGGAAACTCGTCTTTGGACTCACAGCTCGAAACAAAGTAATAATGAAATAATAATTAAATAAGTCAGACCGATTAAAATGAATCTGTCATGTCCATTTCATGACCGTGTCACTATCGTCCAGGTTGTTGCGCGCGAGATCGATACGAAAGAGAAGAAATCTGGAACAGCAACCGTGACGCTCAGTATTCTTGACATGAACGACAACGCACCCAACTTTACCAGCCCTAGCTACGTCTTTCCTGTGGCTGAGGATGCCGCTGTCGACACCAGCATCGGAGCAATCTTTGTAAGTTTTTTTTTTCTTTTCTAAAACCTCTTAATTATAGTGTACGACTAAGCGCGAGCTCAAGACAAGCATCCTCTCATGGGAAACAGCGCCGGAAGTTGCAGGAAACCGACCAAAGGGGAAAGCCTTGGCTGCTGCTTCATGTGCCAGGGAACAACACGGAGCCCTGAATGAATAGAGTACATTCTTCTGATTCTCTTTTAGCAGAGACTGTTGGCGTGAGATTCTTTCTTCTTTTTGGGGGTGGGGGGTGGGGTGGGGGGGCTTTTTTTGTTGGGGGGGGGGGTGTCTGTAGTGGCATAATATGTTATTTTGTACACGTCTGTAAACGCTTATACATCCTTGCTTGTGTTACAGGCAGCCGACGATGATTCTGGATCGTATGGCAGTGTCAGTTATTCCATACGGGGTGGAAATGGAAAGTAAGTAGATTGACAAAATTCTGCTTTCGTCTTTTACTTTCATGAAAAGGTTCCTCCAGTCTTCATCGTCACCTCAGGAACATGCTCAGGTTTTATTCTGATGATAAGGCTTTCACTTGGCGTCTGGGGTGAGAAATCATGGAAAAGTAATGCTGTTGCAGTGAAAAGAAAACGCTTTTCCCTTTTGGTGTTTTGGTTATACCCACAATTTTTTTGTCTGGGGAGCCGAGATATCCGACTCGGTAGAACGATAGACTGTCAACGCTTGAGTCATGAATTGAGTTAGAATTCCGTCTGGGGGCGAAGCGAATTTTATGGCTTTTTTTCCCCGTTGTCCTTACATTGTGTAAAAGGACAACAATCGTCAGCAACAAAACAACCGACCGGCCTCTCAGTCAACCAACCAGTCACGCTGTATTTGTTTCAGGTTTCGCGTGGACAGCCTTACCGGAGATCTGTACGTGAATGGAGAGCTGGACAGGGAGGCAACCAGTGAGTACTTCCTGTCAGCGGAGGCAATAGACGGCGGGGGTCTCCGCGCGCCATCGGAGATCCAGATTATCGTCACTGACGTCAACGACAGACCGCCCCTGTTTAGACGCAGAGATTATGAGGGTGTGGCCAGGGAAAAGGCTACAACATTCCTAAGACCGATAATTGTTGAGGTAAGTTCTCAATGCCGTCCACCGCTGCTAAGGATGAAAGATACGAAATGAGAACGTAGCTGTTTGGTGCCGCGTTCATTAATGTCAACAGATTGCAGTTAGCTGTGTTGACTGTAGTTCGGGTAACCCATGAGTGATCGGGGAAGTCACATCCAGGATTACAAAAGAGGGGAACCATGACTATGTTGACTGAAGGCTACACAATAATATCAGATCATACAAGTTAAAAGAGCTGCACTTTTTATATAGTTTTTATATAGTTGTCAGAAAACTCTGACGTATCCGCTGGCAGTGGTAAGTCTTTAGATGCGCACACTGTTAACTGGAGATTTCCGAACAGATACTCGTAGTGCAAAATTATCATAAGCTTAGCTTTCAACACATCCACACTCCCCCCCCCCCCCCCCCCGCCGAAAAAAAGAGAGAAAAAAAGAAAGAAAAGAAAGAAAAAAAAAAAGAGAAAAAAAGGGGAAAAAAAGAGAGAAAAAAAGGGCAAAATTCAACCAGAAACGTACGTTTGGATTCGCGGAAGAGCTCTTTCTGTTTTGTTTCTCGATTCAGTTCAATCCAATTTTAAAAAATCTGTTATTTGTTTCTGCAATTTTCTGCGTTTAAAAAAAGATGTATCTGTTATATTCAGGCGATCGACGACGATGAACCTAACACTCCCAACAGCCAAGTACAGTACCGCATAGACCGCACGCCTCAGGGATTGGAGAGCAACTTCACAATTGACGCCAACACAGGCGAGATAAGCCTGGAGGAGCCCCTGGATTACGAGAAGCTGGACACGGCCCTTGATGGTAGGGTCGTGCTGGAGGTGACAGCATATGATGCAGGAGCGGGGCAGCTCTCATCCACCGTCTTCGTCAACATCACTGTCGAGGTGTGTGTGTGTGTGTGTGTGTGTGTGTGTGTGTGTGTGTGTGTGTGTGTGTGTGTGTGTGTGTGTGTATAAAAGGAATGTAGAAAAAAGGGGGAATTTCTATTTTTTATTCTTATGGTGTTGTCAATCAAAAATTCACATACTAACTCAGCGTTATGCCACAAATAACTAACTAACCCACTGAATCAATCTAACTAAAGACACATTTCCTGTAATGAAGATCAGTATTGTCGCTACCAGACGATCTTCTATATTTTTCATTATCCGCACAACGCTGGTTTAAAATTTGCCTACTTAAGCTTACAATGTGTTTTGTCTGTTTGTTGCAGGATATCAATGATTTTGCTCCCGTCTTTTTCCCTCTGACCTACACCAAGACTATTTCTGAAAATTCCGCTGAAGGTAAACCGACCATTAAGTTCGTTCTTAAGTTACATGTTCAGTTTAGGTATAAGTTAGTTAGTTAGTTATTTAGGGCTTAACGCCGCGCAAGCGACAGAGGCTAATTCGCGGCAAAAGTTTAGGCATGATAACTGTCTGTGAGTGACGTTGAAATAAGAACTGTTCACAGTTGTCCCGCCATTTGGGAAAAAGGCAAGGTACCTTGGAGCTGCAAAGCACTAAGACATTTCACAAACTGACCGTAGATATGTCTGGTGGGGCAGTTATATATCTACATGTACCTCATTTCTTGTACAGGAACTTCCGTGGTCGCTGTTACTGCAACAGACCAAGACGGTACGAGTCCGAACAACGATTTCTTCTATCGTATCGAGAACGGCGCCTTAGACAAATTCAGGATGGACTTCGAAACTGGAGTGATATCTGTCGAGGCCAGTGCCAGGCTGGACCGAGAGGAGAAACAAGAGTACATCCTTCGTGTGTCCGCCACCGACCGTGGCAACTCTCCTCTCACTGGCTACTGTGACGTCACCATCAAGCTGGACAACGTGAACGATGAGCTGCCGGTTTTCGCGAGGACGAGCGAGACTATCACGAGGTCTGAGAATCTGGCCGTGGGACAGAGCGTGTTCACCTACAGCGCCACGGATTCTGACGATGACAGCAGCTTAGAGTATTCCCTGTTGAAGGACGAAACCAAAGCGTTTGACGAGAATGGAGAACCTGTTGTTGATACCGCTGCTTTAGGAGTGAATGTAAGTACTTTAACCCTTTCAGCCCTGAAGGAATCTCAATAGCGATAAAGCTCTCTGCCTGAGAGTTTTTCAAGTGTGCTAGATCTAAAGCTGGGCTCTTGCATACAAAACCCTATTTCTCAAGAAGTATTGGATCCATCCTATAGGGGAATCTTCCACTGTGCAGAGCGTATGAGAGTCGGTCACATGCACGCATATTATTGTTAGGGTCTGCGAGATCGTAGGTGATACGGTGGCAGGGCTGAAAGTGTTAAGCGGAACATTTACACGTTTCCCCGAAAAATGTGCGCTATTGCAAAGGTCTATTATTTGTGGCTTGCTACTCGTTTGAAAAAGACTAGGTAACAGAAGATAGCAGTTAAGAATGTGAGAATGACGATCTTAAGCTGTCTCACTCTGTGTGGCTGTCTGTCTGTCACTCAACCTGTAATTCGCATTTCAAACTATACATACGCACAAAAAATTACTGATGCCTTCGTTGTTTTCAGAACTACTTTGACGTGTTCGCTACCAACGGCACGATATTCGTGTCTTCACAACTGGACAGGGAGACGGTGGAGAGAATAGTCATCAAGATCCTGGTGAAGGACATCAATGCACAGCAACCTCCAGAACAAAGCGCTACAGGTAGGAAGTCTCCCGTAATTACAACTCTTCCGGAATTTGCCATCAACTGCAGCGCCTACAGTCATGGACAGTATCAACACGGTGGAAGATGGGACAAATTATATTTCGTGTGTAATAGATTAAAGTTTCAAAGATGGTTAACGGCTGACGCTGTTGTGAATCGAATCCAGTGTCCATGTATTTAGCACAGCAGTAATCCTTGAAACGGCTCATGCACTTGTAAAAACAGCAGAGAGAGAGAGAGAGAGAGAGAGAGAGAGAGAGAGAGAGAGAGAGTGTGTTGCTGTGTTTGGCACAAACAGTCAGTCTCTTTCGATAAGATGAGCTTTTAGGGCTCTTCTGAAGGACTGGATGTTTGGGGCCTTGTGAAGAGGCTCTTGTAGTCTAGATGGAATCGTGCGAAAGGGCCACTTTCCACGCTGAGGTTTTAGTTTACATTTTAAAAGTTTTTCCATTTTTCAATGTTGTTTCTCTCATGCAGCTACACTGACAGTTACGCTGGCTGACTATAACGACAACGCACCACGGTTCGTTCCGAGCGACCAGTTCCAGGTGAACGTCTCGGAGGCGGAGGGTGTCAACTCCGTCATTCTGCGTGTGGACACTGTCGATCCTGACAAAGGCCAAGATGTGACTTACGAACTTGCCAGCGCTGATGTGGATCCTGATGGAGTCGGCTTCTTCAGGGTGGATTCGTCCACAGGTAAATGATAATATGGTTGTGAAAAGTTTTTACCATTATGTTCAATGGAAGGTTAAAATGTATTTTTTTTTTTGTATTTTCTACGTAGAAATCGTGGATGTGTGCAAAGAGATGATGGAAGGCTGTACATTTTGAGTTTTCGGTTTCTTCATTTGTTTTCAGTCGTGGGACATAGCTATAGAACTTTGCTGCCTATAACTCGTTGAGACTTATATTGATTCGCTGCAAGTCGATATGCTGTGATGGTCCACACTCACTCATTTAATAAAACACCGCCCTTAATTCATTAGCGATGTTGGTAGATTACATGGGGTTGTGCAGGTAATAACAAATGAAATCACGAAAGTCGTAAATTGTATGGCTTGACCCTTGGAAATACCCTGCTCGTTTTAATTATATCAAAATACATTTCTCTGTATTTTCCAGGAATCGTGTTTTTACAGCAAAAACTCGATCGCGAAACCAAACCATCCCACGTCTTTGTCATCATCGCTAAAGACGATGGCGACCCTCAGCAGTCGTCGTCAGCGACAGTGTCCATCACAGTCACGGACGTGAACGACAACATGCCGGAGTTTATCGCCTACAACTCCAACGTGGACATTCCAGAGGACGTCAACACGGGCTATGAGGTGATCACCATGCAGGCCAAAGATAAAGACGCCGGGGACTTCGGGAAGGTCGTGTACAGCCTGGAGGGTGTTGACAGTGACGATGGAAACTTCCAGATCCACCCGGATACCGTGAGTTGTTTACTTTTATGTGTGGCTATATGCTCTGTTGCTCTATCAATTAGTTTATTGGTCAGCTGGTGGTAAGACCAAGTATCCTGTCTGTGGTCCTGTCAGGTCCTTTGCGGTCACCACAAGGGGTTCGGTGGCTAGGCTAATTATTATTTATTAAGCCGGTTGAGCGACGGATTCGAAAGAGGAAGGCCGCCTCCCGGATTGAATCTTACCATGAACGTAAATCACCTGCTTAGTGTAAATTTGATAAACAAAGCTTATTGAACTAGGAGTACATTGCTACGCGTTTTTTTTTTTTTTTTTTTTTTACACAGATACACAACAGCTCAACGAAAGCACACTGTATGTAAGGGAGAGACTACACAAAAAGAAACCTCCTCCAACTATACCCCTGTTTGTTGTCGCTTACAATTGTACACAGTTACAATCGGGAAACAAGTCTGAGTCCTTTCTTCCCTTAGTTAAGTTGCTGCTGTTTCAGATGCACTCTCAATATTCCTTTTCTCGTTGTCCAGGGTGTCGTGACAGTTGTAAAGCAACTGGACCGTGAAACAAAGAAGCTTTACCGACTGGAGGTTCTCGCCAGAGATAGCGCACCCGACGTAGTGGACCAGAAGTCGAAGAGAACGCCCCTCACTATCACAGTAACCGACGTCAACGACAACGAACCCCAGTTCGAGTCCATCGGTCCGTCCCATCCGAAAATATCTGAAAGTCTGCAGAGGCCAGAGACAGTATTCACCGTGAAGGCCAGTGACGCTGACGAAGGTATGTTTTAATTGTTGTTAAAGCGTCATTGTAGCAGTAAAATTTAACTGTAGAGATCACAAAACAACCGTGCTGATAGTTCATCGCTTGCAGCGACGTTTAGTAATGAAGTCGTATGTCTGAGAGAGCATCGGTTTCGAGAAGAAAGTCAAATATGACACTGCACAGCTGTATTTCAAAGTGCAAGAGCCTTCCGTCTCATCTGCTGACCGGAAAACAATCTTAACGATCAAAATTTGTCTGCACTATGAACATATTACTTCCGTCATCAAAAAAAAAAAAGAAAAAAAAAGCACCTGATAATCACTTACGTCCTTTCACCATTTAGCGGTAGATTCCTTCTTACTGGTTGCGGGGAGCCGGGATAGCCGAACGGTAGAGCTTTGGCCTTTCAATGTTCGAATCCCGACTAAGGCGAAATATTTGAACTGGCCTTTTTCTCGTTGCCCCGTCTTTGACATCAGCCTTACGTGGTGGAAAAGGACGTTCAACTCCCAAACGCCCACCCACCCTCACTGGTAGCTAGGCTAGTTTACGTACAACAGCAGCTGCACATCACTAAAACTGCATGTGCACATTTTAAACTGCAGGTCCCAATGGAATGGTAGAGTACACGCTTACTGACAGCACCAACGCCACTACAACTACTGGTGACAAACTGTTCAGTATCGGCCGCGCAACGGGTGTTGTCACTGTCAACCAGGTAAGCTACAGCTAGTATGTGTTAAGACGTTGACGTCTTCATGCCTGCTTCTTTGAGGTGGTTAGGCAATTTGTGCCTACGCGTGCTTCCTTGTATTTGAATACTGTGGCACAGATTCAGTCAAAGATTTACAATTTCTGCAAAATGCTCAGTTATGTAAAAGAAGTGTGTCTGCTTGTACAAGTGTGTGTGTGTGTGTGTGTGTGTGTGTGTGTGTGTGTGTGTGTGTGTGTGTGTGTGTGTGAGAGAGAGAGAGAGAGAGAGAGAGAGAGAGAGAGAGAGAGAGAGAGAGCACGATAGCTTGTATTTAAACGACAGCTTGTGTTTAAACTCTGAATACACCAGCACAGGACAATAATGATAAACGTACCGTTTTTATTCCAGCCTCTGCACGGCCTGGCAGGATTGTACTTCATCACAGTAAAGGCAGCAGACAAAGGCAGCCCGGTCAAGTTCAGAGAGCAGCAGTTTGTCATCGAAGTCTATGACGTGAACGACGCCTACCCAGAATTTATTCAGCCGAATCCTGATAACCCGCTCACCGTTCAAGAGGTATGCGATAATGCTCATTTCAACTTTTAAGTGACTTTCTTTCTTTCTGGCCTGATTTGATTACACTTGAACCCTGTCCAAACCGGTTGTGCGGACCTCGGATACTGTGCTCCCTACTACGCATCCGTGTTACTTCAAAGCACAAGATTGACGACCGCAATTTTTTTAAGCTTACCTAAGGGTCGGGTCAAATACTGAAGACGAATCGACGAATAAACGTCTGACAATAGTAAACTTTAGGCGAATTCTATTTCGTTCTCGTTTGACTTCAGTTCGTTAGAGATATGCGGACAGAACGAAATGATTACAGAAATGAGAACAGTATTGTTATAACTACTGTTATCAGTATCCTTCGTAGGTAGACTACAAAGGATCAGGCCATTTACAGACACAGAGCTTGAACGACCCGGAACGAAACCAGTTATAGACTTATCCCGAAAATTCCGCCGCAGCCCTGAGGTAGCCTGCGCACTCTTCCTAACCCGTGCTGTGCACCGTAGAGCACGTGACTTCTCGGCTGAGGTCTTAGACTGAAAAAAGAGCGCAGTTCGTTAGTGCTTGAAAACTTCACTAACGTTATTTCTGCCTTTGTTACCGTAGGACTGTTTCGAGTATACGTGTCTTGTGTTGTTTCTATCAGGGCCAGGATCCTGGCATCCTCGTGGTCAAGCTGGTGGCTGAGGACACTGATACAGGTCAGAACGGGCTGGTGTCCTACTCTCTGGTGCCGGATCAGGACCCTTCCGTCCTACAGAACTTTCACGTCAACGCTTCTACAGGAGACCTCACAACACTCACAAGTCTGGATCGAGAGAGAAAGGCTGAATATGAGGTTGGTGCTACACTAGCTGTTTGGTAGAGTTTGGTGAGCGCTGGAAACAGTTTCACTAGCAGTGACTCTCTGGGCGTTGTGTTTCAGCACGAAGCCATACCGTTTGAGAACAACATTAGCGTACATATGACCCGGTATCATGCAGTCTCTGTTGTCTTTGCTAGCCCTCTGATGCAGCAGTAAATTATTTACACGTAAGCACTTTGAACACGAGAGCAGCAGTTTTGACCGTACGGTTGACTAGTGTGCTATCGTTACAGGAATCTGCAGCCCCTTAAGGTGTAAAATAATTTAGAATGGCGCCTTTACGTCACACGAATACGTAGGGACATTAACACTTTCCGCAAGCCAGTAAACGCTCTAATAACTACCGATTTTTTTCCTTCATATACAACTAACTAATGAACTAACCTCCTCAGTACGATAATATAACGCACGAAGAGGTCTCCACAATAGATATACGTCACTGTTTGGGTATCGGGAGGGTGGGTGGGTGGGTGTTTGGGAGTTTAACGTCCTTTTCCACCACGCAAGGGTGATATCAAAGACGGGGCAAGGAGAAAAAGGCTAGCCCAAATAAACTAGTGTCCAAAAGAAACGATACCAAACTGTTGTCAGAATGTTTTTGTGCAAAGTGATCCCCGAGGCCTAAAAACATAGGTTTACGTATCCCACGTCCCAAATACAGCGTCTGCGCTCGGGAATACCGGAAACATTTGCTAACGAAATATACCACTCTGAAATTTCTGTGTTGTTCTGCTTTTATTGTATGTCCTTGCCAGCCCTTGGTATCGTTTCTTTTGGACACTAGTTTATTTGGCCCCAGCCGTTATTCGAACTCACGACCCGAGCATTGAGAGTCCAACGCTCTCCCATTCAGCTATCCCGGCTCCCCTTGGGTATCGGGAAAAACTACAAAGGTGGCGTATATTTTCTACAGGTCAGGGTACGAGCTTCAGACCACGGCATTCCCCAGAATCACTCCAGAGACATGACTCTGATCGTGAAAGTCCTGGACACCAACGACCAGCCGCCGATGTTCGATCGTAACAAAGTGGCATCTCCGTACGTCGTCAGAATGGCCGAAAACGAGAATGTGGGCCAGAATGGGAAACAGCAATGTCCAAACGTCACTGTTGCTGAAGACAAGGACAGTGATCCGGAAAATGCTATCATCTGTTATTATCTGTTTGGTGAGTAGGAAAAATTGTCTTGTGGTGGAAACAGTTAGCTTGTTCTTTTGCATATCTTGGCCCTGTGATCTGAAACTCCCCTCATCCCTCTAAAACCATTCACTCGCATTCCATGGTCACTTTCAAATCTGCTTTGAAAACCTTCTTGTTTCAGCATTGAGTCACAATTTACTACCAGAACACTGCGCCAGTCCTTGCTGTAAATTAATTTTCTTTGGTTCACGTGTGTGACAGCTTCTAGTATCACGTTAAGGGTGATTTGTGTTTAAGAATGTTTTTTTCCAACTGTTCGTTGTTCTGTTTGTATTATGGAACCGCCCCCCCCCCCCTTTTTTGCCACAAGACAGTCTTTGTTGCTTTTTTGGCGGCTTTACTACCCCTGCCTAGCTGCAAGATAGTCCATGTTGCTTTCGCTGCTCTCCATGCCCCCCCCCTCCCCCCTTTTCCCCTGTTTGTGAGGCGCTCAGAGCTTCCCAAAGGATAAGCGCCTGAAGGATAAGCGCCATTATTATTATTATTATTGTCATCATCATCATTATTAGTAGTAGTAGTAGTATGATGCTTGTAATAGTAATATTGTAGATCGGACCGATTCTGGGAATATGTTCAACTGCTGTGATCGTAATTTCTAACCTTTTCGCGGTGATGTTTGTGCACACTGCATTCGTGTGTATCTAACAACACATTCACTATTCAATGCCAGGTGCTGAGCTGACCGGTGTCTTCAGGCTCTACACGTCCGGACAACTCTGCCTCGAGCCCGACAGAGTTCTGGACCGTGAGCAGACCGACACGACCAACATCGTGATCAAGGCCTCGGAAAACTGTTACGAAGACATCACTCCACTTGCCATGATTCCTTCTGGCAGCAGCGCCCCCTCGGCATATGACCCTGATGACACGTCCCTGTTGTGGGTCCAAATCAAGGTCAACGATAAGAACGATAATCCACCGGTCTTCAACCGTGGAGATCTTGCCATCGGAATAACACGAGATATACAGCTTGGCCAGATCATTATAAACCTGAAGGTATATACTGCTTTTCCCCTTGCCCGCTACTTTGAAAGCTGGCCTTTCAGGAAATTCTGTTACGGTTTTCGTATCTGTGTCTGTATCTTACTCCGATGTTTAGCTAATGTGACGTAATTCCCTATAAAAGTTGTTTTTATTCTTAATCTTAACCAAATAACTGAATGTGTAATGTTGCGTAGAACTATTTGTCTATTTTTGAATTATCTCTGTGTTATGTTTGTGTATGTGTATTTTCATACAAAAAGCCGATAATCTGACCTGACCTGACCTCATTTCATCTAATCTCGCCTCACTTCACCTCACCTCACCTCACCTTACCTGATCGTGTCTAATCTTATCTCACCTTACCTTATCTTGTCTCACCTTATCCTATCTTATCGTACCGTAGCTTTTTATCATCCTTTCCCTGACCTGACCTGACCTCGCCTTAACTTTCTGTTTTTTCCACAGAACGAGGTGAGCGACGCTGACAGCACACTGTGGGGTGTCGCAGACCGCTTTGAGAATCTCACCGCGTTTGAACCTCACCCCAAGGAGCTGGCTGACGCCTTGGTGGACATGGGAGTGAACACGCCGTTCAGACTCTTCCCCAACGGATCCGTCAAAGTGAACACCTACTTCAACGCTGACATGTCCGGCTACTTCAGTGTCAGAGTGAAAGCGGTGGACAAAGGAGGCCGGTCGGCCGAGGCACAGCTTAGGGTACGTGTGAATTACGTATTGTGCGCAGTTTGAAGACATCGGAAAACGCAAAATCTCCATTGTGGCGTAAACCTTGGGATCTGACTGACAGGTTAAAGGGCACAGTAGTTACGCTAGCATCCTCTTGATACGAACTTTCAGACTTAAGAGAGGTCTGAAGACTCCCACAGTGTTTTCTGTCAGTGTGTGTGTGTGTGTGTGTGTGTGTGTGTGTGTGTGTGAGAGAGAGAGAGAGAGAGAGAGAGAGAGAGAGAGAGAGAGAGAGAGAGGCATTGAAAACAGTACCTTTACTTATTTCCTTTCAGATTTCCCTCATCAGCGACAGTCAGAGACTGAAAGTTGTGTTCCGAGAAAGTTTGGGTGTTGCGGATGATTACAAGAACGAGTTTGCTCGGTGAGTGTGCTGGTATAAAAAGATTTCGTATTTTACATTTAGAAGCACACTTTGTTTCTTAGCAGCACTCTATTATCCCTTTCGGGGAAACAAAATAGTTGATTCCTCCGGAGGAAGCGCGACGCAGCTGTGCAGACCCACTCAACTATTTTCGAATTTTGAGGAAAGCCGGAGATACCGGAGAGAAACCTCCGATAAGAAACCCGGTTTATAAACCTGCTGTCACATCATTCAAACTTTGTGAATAGATTTATGTTTCATACAGTTGTCATTGAAATGAGCCTGTTTTTTGTGTATTAGCGAAAGCATCCTTGCACGCAAGCTTGCCCTGTTTACATGTCATGTTTGTTTGTTTATTTGTTTAATTATGTCGATATAAATGCGTGTCACAGGCGGATGACAGAGGTGACTGGATACCGGATTGTGGTGGACAAGATCCAGACACATGAAAGTGAAAACAGTGTGGCCGAATCGGACAAGTAATGAAAATCCTTATTCCGTATCTTGTTTCTCTTTTAATTTTAATTTTAACCAAAGATTTGACATCAGTACGCGGTAACTTGTGGTGAGTACTCATCAGTCAGTTTCCTTCAAGTAACTTTATCCATCATGTGAGAGAGAGAGAGAGAGAGAGAGAGGACTCAAGACTTTTTAAAGGGCATTGGCCCCCATCAGGAAGGGGTGTGCATACATTGAGAGAGAGAGAGAGAGAGAGAGAGAGAGAGAGAGAGAGAGAGAGAGAGAGAGAGAGAGACTTGTCCGAAC
Organism: Batillaria attramentaria; assembly: GCA_018292915.2. Lineage (NCBI taxonomy): Eukaryota > Metazoa > Mollusca > Gastropoda > Batillariidae > Batillaria > Batillaria attramentaria. Next base: position 9,044,384 of record JACVVK020000004.1, read on the forward strand.
TGTCGTTTTTTGTTTCACAGAACTGACATGTTTATACACGGAGAAGATATGAGGACAAACGAAATCGTCCCAGCTGTGAATCTTCTTCGGTAAGTCGTGATTTTATTTTTGTCAATCGCCTGATAATTTTTATGTTTATCTGTGGGGTAGTTCCCAGTGCTCTCTCAAGAATGGCGCAGCAGTAACTGGTCCGCGGGCGATTTTTGTTATGGCTTGTTTGACTTGCTGTCGGTTTAATTCAGTCTAGGAAAACAGAAAACTCCATAACTATACTTTGCCCAACAGAAAGCTGATCACAATTTGTTAATGTGTGGTTCCAGACACATTGATCAACTCAGTGCTAACGCTCAGATGGTTTCTGTGCTCAACGAATTCAACATCCTCGAAATTGTGGTAAGTGTTTCATCATACCCTTCACTTTCATTTGCAGCCTTTTTAAGTTTTGTTGTTGTTGTGTTCATTTTCGTGAAGGCTTACTAACGCCGACGACCGAAAGCATTCATAAAGAAAATGATGTTTGTTTGGTCCGCTCCTCTTTCAAATTAATTTTTAGGACCGTCATGAGGCAGTGTCTGCACTAGGAACAATGAAAAAAGTCGTTCCTTAGTGATTGAATGTCTGCGTTCAGCTTCAGAGTTGGTACCTGATTTGGTTCATGCGCGTCGTACAATGTATGTACTACATATTGTGGTTGATATTGTGCAGGAGACGACAGTGAAGACAGCGGATAACGAGAGGGAGAATAAGTTACAGATGGCGCTCATATTGGTGTCCGTCATTCTGGGAGTTCTCTGTATCATCTTAGCTGTCTCACTATATTTCACATACAAAAGGTGAGACCGTGTATTTTGAAGAATACAAAGTAAAGGGGAAAAATTATGTTGTGCACCTTGAACGATCTGAATAAGACAGTCAGCTGCGTATGAAGGTCACTTTATAATATTGATCATTTGAGTGGCAGCATGAAACAGATTTTATTGTAATTTTATTTATGTCCAGGATTGTGTTTATGCGCTTGCACCGAAATCACCTTTGTACGTTAAAATACTATATTACTACATGTAATACACGATGCACGCTTACTATGACACAAACATGCATGCATGATTCTTGTCTCAACTGTGATTTGTGGCTTTTTCACAGATATTCAAGAAAGCTGAAGGCTGCCACAGCGATGGCCTACGGTAAGCTACGTATACCGTCTCACAGTTCCGCCCCCCCCCCCCCCCCCAAAAAAAAAAAAACAAAACAAAAAAAAACAACAAAAAAACCCAACAACAAACAAAAAAAAAAAAAAAAAAAAATCAAAAAACAAAACACACACACGATGCTCAGCCGCAGAAAGGGAAAGTATTGTCGCATAGAACAGCTGCTATTCCTGCACTGCATTATTTATTTATATGTAGATCTGCATGTACTTGCAAAATCTCAAACTGCCAAATGATTCATTTTACTGAACGGAAATTAAAACTTCATCTCAGACTAGACAAAACCATGCTCACTATTCAGGAACACACGCACACACAGTTGATGATCAGAATTTCAAATATCTTGGCTGCTGTTTGATTGCTATTTGTCTTTTCAAAAATGCATATAATATAAAGCAAATAAGAGCGACACAAAAGGGACAGAAACCACTTAACTTTGACAAAGGACGGCACAGGTCGACGTTTCGGCTTACGCCTTCTTCAGGACATAAACAAATGGGACATAACTTCAACAAACAAACAAAAGGTAACTCTGCGGACGTACTGACATACACGGCGCGGGAAAAAAAAAAAAAAAAAAAAAGGTGGGCGAGAAAAGGACCAGAAAAAATAGTAAAAATATCACAACACCCATCCTTTGGTGACAAAAGACCATGGACTGTGTGTGTGAAAGAAAAAAAATGTTGGGCAGAAAAGTACAAAAAAGAATAGTGAAAATTAGCAATCACAACACCCATCCTTTGGTGACACAGGACCATGGATTGTGTGTGAAAAAAGTTCAGAGGGTTATGTTACGGCTTTTTTGTACTTTTCTGCCCAACATTTTTTTTTTCTTCCACACACACAGTCCATGGTCTTTTGTCACCAAAGGATGGGTGTTGTGATATTTTTACTATTTTTTCTGGTCCTTTTCTCGCCCACCTTTTTTTTTTTTTTTTTTTTTTCCCGCGCCGTGTATGTCAGTACGTCCGCAGAGTAACCTTTTGTTTGTTTGTTGAAGTTATGTCCCATTTGTTTATGTCCTGAAGAAGGCGTAAGCCGAAACGTCGACCTGTGCCGTCCTTTGTCAAAGTTAAGTGGTTTCTGTCCCTTTTGTGTCGCTCTTATTTGCTTAACTTGTAACCACTTCGCAGTCATTACCGTTTCCGTTTGCATATTATATATCCTTTGTGTGTGTGTAATTAATGCTATTTTCCTCATGTCTGTTTCATGCAGTCAATTCTGGACTTGGTAGGTGGTCAGAGTTTAACAGAGTTTAATTGTTAAAAAGCAAATGAGTCTTTCAGGATGACTTAATCTTTTGCTCCTCTGTTGTGTGGAGAGAGAGGGGAAAGAGAGGGAGGGGAGAGAGAGAGAGAGAGAGAGAGAGAGAGAGAGAGAGGCGTAATTAGTATATCGGGTTCATTCGCTTTTATCACTCAGGCAAGCCGACAAATTCCTAACCTGCCAACTTTATTGTGCTACACAATTCTATTCTCAACATGTTAGTGTACTTTTCCGTAAATGCACAATTTATAAACACATTTGTGACTTTCATTAGGACCCCAAGAAGCGGATCTGTACAAAGTGGACATCCCTGGAACAAACATGCATTCATATGAAAAGTAAGTGTTTTATTAATAATTTATATTTTAAATTGATAATTTATTATCATTGCTATCGTCTTACATTTGGATTTTCTACATTATGGGAAGGATTTCCGCCTTATCATTGTTAAGAAGACAACACAGTTCAACACGGATGTAAAGCACACGTAAAGGCTACAATTCAGTTCGGAAGATCACTAATTGTCTTGTGTTTATGATTGTATTTTTTCACAATACAGCGAAGAGGCTTGAACTTGGTATCGTTTTTCACGCCTCAAATTGCTTTTTCTAAATAGTGTGCGACCCCGCGATTAAGTTGGTTTTGATAGTTTTCACAGTTTTTTTTAATTGATATGTAGTGATACCCATGCTTTGGCATTACGCAAAATCTTGCAAAAATGTTTTTGATTTTTTAATTACTTATTGTTTTGTGTTCGTAAACCAGTGTAAGACACTAGATGCACTTCCCAACGCCACTTATTCCGGGGCACTTTCAGCTTAGAGCTGGGTTAAACTGCATTGACCAGGAACGCTTTATGCGTACGCGTAATGTGTCTGGGGTCAGTGCAGCGTAAGGCTAGAGTTGCCGCGGGATCAATCGTGCCTTGGGAGTTTATCTGGCATGTTGCAACCGGTTCAAAAAGGTTCTGTCGTTCAGTTTGTTTAACTAGTTTTAGAGTACTTACAAATTTGAGAAGACGTACGATTTGGACGTTTTTCATCAAATATTGACCGGCGGATGTTGCTAGTTCCCCCCCCCCTTAGATAGGAAGTCAATGTAGACGTGTGCATTCTGCTGAAATTAGAACATGCAAGCATGGCTATTAATTTTCTCCTGCATTTTCATCTGTAGACTTATGCCTTTGTTCCTCCTGCTTTGATGTGGTGTATTACGATTGACCCCAAGTGGGTTGTCATTCTGTTGATAATTACTGATTTTATTTTCCACCTCCCACCCCACAGACCTACTAGCATGTTTGAGGGCGCGACAAGATTTTAGCCGTGGGTAAAACAACATCAGTGTAACCTGTCCTGAACCTTTGTTCCTTTTACTCCTCTTTTATGTTGTAACGTGCATGGCGTTTTATTGTAATCGCACGATTTTAAAAAAGTCCTTTTTTGAGTTTTTGATAACTTTCTCGGTGTTGTTTGCTTTTGGCATACCTTTTTGTTTCCTTTCAGTTTGTGCCCGATGAAGTAACATGTCTGTTGCAACATTCCCCTGTGGATTCAAACAAACAAACAAACAAACAAACAAACAAACAAACAAACAAACAAACAAACATATATTTCATCAGTATCTCACACACTGTTCGATTCCACATTCATCTGCATTTATGACATCTAAACTTTTTCCCTACAAAGAAAAAAATGAAAGAAACGGCACCACCACCACCACCACCACCACCACCACCACCACCACCACCACCAACAACAACAACAACAACACCAACACCAACAACAGCAACAGCAACAACCATCACCACCACCCAACCAATCAACTAATATTCACACGTTTATTTTGTTTGTTTTGATGTGTGATGAAATCATAATTGGTATTGTGTTTATTGTTTTCTATTTTTGTCAAGTGATTGTGCATGTGTCCAAGAATGTTTGCAGTTACCACTGCCCTCTAAATGCATCAATAGTTCAGTTTTAATCCATTGCAGGCTGTTCTAGCTAAAAAGAGCAGTTGTACCAAAAAGCTCCTTTCTGTTTAGAATTGGAAGCTGTTTTAAACAATAGTTTTATGGCTTGCTCTGTATTGTGCACCTACGTATGTATCTGAGGAAATTACGTGACTGTTGTTTAATGTTTTACTTGGTTCGTGCCAATAGCAAAACAGTTCCCTAAGAATGTAGTGTAACGTGTTTTCAAGCAACCAAAGCGTTGTCAGACTGCATATTATGCATAATAATATTGCATGAATACGTTTTGAATGTTGGACAGTTTTGCTGGTATTTTCTGAATCAAGTTCCGTTTTCAAGAATGGTTTGCATGCCTTTGAGTTGATCCGGGCACACCTTTTTAATGCTTCTCACCTTTTATGGTATTGTTTTCTGAAACAGGGAAGGGTTTTTTGTCATTGAGATCATTTTGTCATTTAAATCTCTTAATCAAATTAATTTTTGCCATCAGTCAGAATTTAATCAAAATTATTTGTGTGTATTCGTCCATGTAAATGCTATACTTATTCGTTTCTATTAACCTGAGTTTTGAGCACCTGATTCATTGTATGAACTACGTTATTTATACAACTTATATTTGTTGCAGTTCAAATCCTATTTATCTGGAGAAAATCATGTTGGAAGGAGACGACGATGGGTAAGCAATTGTTCATCATTATACATGTACCCACTTTGGAGTTGTGACTACAGTTTTTTAAAAATGTTTTGCTGTGTTACAGATTACTGTGTTCTCGTAAAACCTCACACAATAACGAAGTGTGCCTCACTTCTCAGTTATGTGGCTGTTGTCGTATGTAGCAGAACTTCATTGACGCACGCAGATGCATCTTTGTATAGATATTGCTTTGAAAGACACAAGAATAATTTCACACTCGTCGCCTTGTCGTGTGTTTCTGAGCTACTGCCGTCATGAAATTTGATGTAAAATTCTATTGTTTATAAGACTGCAAACTTTCTCGAGGAAAAGGGACTTACAGAGAAAACAAAAACGTTTTATTGTACCAAAACCGGAATTAGAATTTCGTTGTGTACAGGTCACTTTTTCGGGAATAATATCTGCATTTTAAGGAAATTATACCCCGCTCCGATAAAAGTATGAAAACGAGCAGGTTAGATGAATCTTTTGTTCTCTTGTGTTATAGTATAACAATACTGTAACGATCCCACTTGTTCTTCGCGAGACAGGTATGAAATCTTTAACGAAGAATCGATGTATTCCCTTGACACACCTCCCAGGTAATAATTGAAATCGAAGTGCCTGAAAAATGGACATTTTGGGGGACAGTAGTCCAGTAACAAATAACTGTGACTTAATTTGCTTTTAAAATAAAAAATCCTTTTTTCTCTTTCAACTGTAGTGTATTCCGGGTAATCCTTTTTTGCATGTGCGCTTAAGTCCATCATTTTGACAACTGCATTTGGACTCATTGGTATCATTTTAGTAACCATTCTTAAACGTCTTGCATTCTCACGATGAATTTAGAATAGTATTTGTTTCTTTTTGTTTTAAACTGTTTTTCCCCTTACAATAACGCTTTTTTTTTACAGAGTATTTTTCACTTGCTTCACTGTTTCTCATACCGATAACATATGTGTTTACGTCCACACATTCAGCCTAGCAACACCTAGAACTACGCTTCGTACTAACTTTAGTTTAGCTGAAGCGTCCCCGTTGTCTGTATCGTAGACAGCAAGTGTCACACATGTTTCTCATTCTAATGAATAGGGCTGCAGCGGTTTAAGGTAAGAAGAATTTTGATTTCAGGAGCTTGAGAGTTGAAACTCCTGTGTAAATTGTTTTCCCCCGCTCGCCAGTGTGACAATGGACCCTTCTTTCGTTTCATCTGGTAGTCTTGAGAATTGGCTAGAAGTTTCCGTATGCACTCTTCTTGGTGCTCAGTTATTTTGCACTTTTATTTCTCTTTCCGTTAGACGTGTACAGTGAGCAATTTATCAAGCAGGATGGGGCAGTTTTGCATTCAGCCATTGTAGTATTACATTTTTCTCGCTTTGGCTGATTGAGTACGTCCTATGTATATATTTGATTATTCGCTATCCTTCTGCACTGCACTGGTAAAGATCAAGAAATACAGTATTTGAGCCTAGTATGCTGGACGCTCATATTCGTGGGAACGTTATGCACATGATTATATGTATTAGTTGTACAGGTATTGCAGCGTACTATACAAAACAGCTGGCTGTATGTGTTTATTTATATGAACACATACAGCCAGATAAAAGACATAAAACATCATCTCCACCTCTACCAGCTCTCGATCAAGGATGGCTGGTGGAGATTTGCTTTTATTTTTTTTCTGTAAACGCTTGTTTCTTCTCTTTTCTTATGAAACTCCGAGTTGCTTCTGCACATTTTTCTCTTTTACTAAGGTTTCTGCCATTTCCTGAGACGCTTTGTATCAGATTTAGCCATTTCCCTTCTATTTCTCTCTCTCTTAAATAACCGGTTTTACGTAATTATTTTATCTGGAGGATTAGTTGATCTTCACTAACTTGGTGTTTGGTGCACAGAATCTGAATAACACAACCATGAAATTTAGATACATGCTACATATGTTACGGAAATTAATCATGCACAGCTAGCTACACATATCAAGGAAATGTGACATTGGATATACCTGAAAGGGACGTATTAATATTATTATCAAGTAATATACAAATTAGTATTAGACTAGCTTGGTCGATTTTGAGCTTAGCTCTCTCTCTCTCTCTCTCTCTCTCTCTGTGACACAAGCTTTCAGACACTGTCTTTTACAACACCGTGTATTTTCACCACACTACTGCAATGTTCTCTTGTTACCTTTTCCTCTAAATTACTTCTACAGTGGAAGGAAAATTTAGATCGTTTGATGAAACACAGTCATTTTCATTACTGCACCATGTCAAATGAAATCTTGCGAACATATAGCCCCATATTGCCAACTCTTGATCATCGACAATTTGAAGCCTGTATTTGCAATGTCCTCTCAACTGTTTCAGACAGAATTCCCTGGATGAGAACGCTCTCACAAGACAACCACTCCCACCTTTTGACGAGCAAGAGGTCTGCATGAATATTTACCCAGAGAACCACCGTTCCAGGAACCAACACCGCCAAAACAACAACCACAGCAACAACGGCAACAACAACAACAACAGCAACAGCACTTCGTACCTCAAGGCCGTCATCAGCGAGCACGAGACCTCGCAGAACTTTCAGGCCAACGACGTGGACAAGGACAGAGACGACGACAAGATGATGATGTCGTTATCTCCGTCCCCAGCGACGGCGTCGACCAACAGCTCCAGCGGGGACGAGGACAGTGGGAGGTTCACCCTCCAGCCCCCGCACAGGCCTTTGAACGTCGGTGTTATCAAAGCAGCGTTGGACGATGACGATGAGATGGGGACTAGGAGCATCAACGGACTGCCGTCAACAGAAATCTGAGAGGCTTCATTTGTTTGTTCTCACATACCACCAGTTATAAAGGCCGCAGGAATTTAGGACCGTTTGCCATCAGACCGTAATTTGATATGGGGCCTTTGCTGGTCGGTTAGTAGCGTCTACCGCATACTGAAACACGTGCAGCGCGCAAACCTTACCCAAATACCCGCGGCTTTTAAGTAGGCTCGACAGTGTTGTATGCATGCGCGGAGGTTACTTGTTGAAGTCTGCAAACTGAACGATGTGATAGTATACAAACAATACTGTTACAAAGGTATGCTGTTCAAGTGGAGTTCAAAGCAACTGCTGTTCAAGCGGTGTTCAAAGCAACTGCTGTTCAAAGAAACTGCATTGCTCGGTGCAGTTGACTAAAGAGTTTAGAGACAGTAGTATGAAAGCGTTGCTATGATGTTTATGGTGGGAGGATGTTGTCAGTATTTTCAAGTTTCGTGACTTGGAGGTACCTCCAGCATTGACTGAGCCGAACCTTCACCGGCCGTTCACCGGCTTTCACAAGTGCTCAAGTGGTCACTTTCGGTTGTGGTACAGTGTTGTTCCACGAACTTAAACCGGCGAAGAGAAGAATTGTACGTTGAGAACTCTTCAAATTTCTAGTCAGACCGGTCAGTCACTACTGGACCCCACGTACAGCTGATACGGTCACAGGGAGTGGCCATTTGACAATCGTACATATAACGTATAACGTGATTGCGGTATGGCCAGTCTTCAACAGACCTGTCCAGCTTGTGCTGTAGAGTAGCTTCAGTGGTGTCGGAACACACGAGGCCAGACACTCAGAGCCATCGTGGACACTATTAGCGGGTTTTGCCTGTGGCGACAGCCCCGGCCATCCCACACTGTCATGCTACTCATCCATGTCATGTCATGTCATGTCATGTCATGTCATGTCATCCGCTATACCTACTTGCATGCAGGGCAACCAAGAAGGTTCGCCATCATTGTCTATTCTGGGCCAACTTCTGTACGGTCGCCCAGGTGTGCTGCATGGCCTTGAGCTCGCCTATTACAGTTCGGCGCCAGGTGTTGTTCATCCAGGGAATTCACAGACTTTTCAAAGACCCACAGCTAACGTCAAGTTCCTTCCAACATCAGTTTCTCCGGTTTGTTGATGCATTTCATCGTGATAAATACACTATTTTCAGTGAATGTCAAAAGAGATGTGATATTATTATTGTTGTCAGACGGCGCAACGAGAGAATCAAAGACGTGTACAGGAAAATGGACGAGTTTGTTGAGCTATGTTTTTGATAATGTGGGTGCAGTAGATCGAGTTTTACTTGACTAAATTATTATGGTTGTAATTTTTTCAAGTGATGTGTGCATGTCATGCAGGCTGTTATGTAATCGGCTACCTACAGTTTATACTGTATGTTTTATTTGACATATTTTAATTCACACTAGGAACAGAACGTTATCATGGCGTCTTTACATTAGGAACAAAAATTCATCATGACGTCTTGTTGTGTTCTCTTCATTTTTTTTTTCAAATTGTTTTAGATGTTCGTTTTATAGCTGCACTTGCGTGAGATTTGTTACTGGGTGTAAAATGAGAGAACGTGCGGTGTTTAAATATCTAAGCTCCCCAAAAAATGCTTTCCGAAGTGTGAAAATTTTTTACAGTTGACCGTGCCAGCACAGTCAACTCTGTCACAGTTGCAGAGTTCACACAGTGTCCAGAAACCGCGACAAAACCGTGCCGAAAAACTGCCAGCTTTTTGTTGGGGGCTTAGATCTTTAAAATGTTCATGTTCGAGAGATTGGCTTAGATTAATTCATCTAAATGACGTGTCAGCTAGGCTTCATGTGATGGTGTGGCCTCTTCTGACGTGATGGCTAACATGACGTCACATGTCACTGCTTTGATATTTGACCTCAACATTTCAGTTTTTTCACCGACAGTTTGAATGTGTGAGTCTTAAATGCCTTTCTCAGTTTCTGTAAAAATGCTGTGGATTACAAATGTGGATAATGTAAAAACCCTATGTTCCAGCATGTATGTCACAAGAGATATATTTTGTGATCGTGTGCAGTTTGACTACAGTACGTTGAAGCGTTTTATGAATACTTACCATAGCATTGACCATCGCACCTCTCATCAAGGCGGTGCTTCCACCGATTTTGTATTCAAATCATCATGTCTTTCACAAACTGTTATATCGCAGAAATATAAAAATATTCGCTCTCGCATTTTTCAATGTTATTACCATTTCCTTCCCGCCAGTTTGCTCCATCCTTTCCCCCTTTCACCCTAAATGTCACCGCGCTTTAGTAAATGTAAACAACAACAAGCTCTACAGTAAGTCCACGCACGATGTTGGCATTTTCTAATGCATTTAACTTGGAAACATACACAAGCAGCGTGGTAAAATACAGAACGCAGAATTTTGTGAAACCCATCCGTGTGCTAATCATGCAAAATTGAGAATAAGTAAGTGGGTGGTGCTGCTCCGCGGCGACGTGCTTTCCCCGGGGGGGGGGGGGGGGGGAACAATTCGAATTACCTGAAAGGGGATGATGAAGTCGTTAAAATAAACTCGAGTGTTTAGCCGGCTAATCCGTTAAATATGTTTACAGTTGCAAAAGCAGGTCACGGTGTTAGGTGCACGTGCAGTTCTATTATCACGTGAGTGGGTCTATACAAACTGCAACGCGTGCAGGTTATGAAAACTTTGTCGGGGTACCTGGAAAACGGACGCAAGGCTAGTAGTTCGGCGGATTTACAAGAAAAAATGCAGACGTCAGTGGTGTGCTAAGAAGCATGTAAAATGGATTTCACAAAGTGGATACCGTTCAGTTTGTGGACACCAAAGAAACAAATTTTACAGTGCACGCAGTGGATCCGTAACAGAAGCAAAGTGAACAGTTATGAAAGGATTATAGGAGCAGCTTTCATGTTGAACTGAGAATCGCTTTACAGACGGAAACCAGGTAAGTGTAAATTATTCTAATAGAGTAGGCATCATCCGTTGTCTTCGACTGAATATCATCCGTGTTGTGCGATGCTTGCCGAAGATCCGTTCACAGTTTCATTGTCGGCCATGCTTCGTTCTATTTCTTTGCTGATACTTGTGTTTAAACCCCAAAACACCCACCCACCCGCTGGATACTTGTGTAATCGCCATTTCACGTGCTGGTGCAGAATGAAATCGAAAATGATAAAGATAACCTAACGGTATTGTAAATCTTGTAATCAATCGACACACAAAGCATTAGTCATGGAGGAAAATTAGGGAACTAGAATGAACATGGGTGGGTAGTTATGATGTCCCTCTCCTGTAATCGAGGGTCTTGGATCCAACCATAAGGAAAAAAATCAACACATTAATATCTCTGTGATGGCTGGACCAATATTTATATAATGATAGGACACAACTGACGCTGAATAACGCTCCACGACAATACCGATACACTTCAGCCCTACAAGCTACAGTGCGTGCGTGTCTCAGTGGAAAATGTCCAACGCTAACACTACGAGGTGAGGTTCGCCGCGCGCCATAGGGGATCCCATTCTAACCAGTCAAGCTCAGGTAGTAAAAATCATCGTACAGCTTAGGCACGCTGCCATTTTTTCCTATATTAGCCTGATGTTTTAGTGTGCTTAGCCACAATGCAAAAGATGTAGCCACATAAGTATGTTCACTTGGATCTTTAACCCAGGATGTGACTTCCCCGATCACTCATGGGTTACCCGAACTAATGGGTGGGTAGCTTCGACGCAAGAACAAAAAAAAACAAAAACAAAAAAACAACAAAATGCGACAAAAAAAAAGTGTTAGAAGTCCCATCGCAGGTGTAATTTCGCTTCGGCAAGAAACGAAGTGGTCGCTGCAGTTTCCGAGGCTGCTTGTTTTGGGGTGAAGACTTGAAGTATGGTTCCTTTGCTTAGAGACAGGCACCGCTTCTTTCTGATATGGTGGTTGAGTCGGATTTTGTTTTTGTCCTGATGAGTTCAGGGAACTGAACGATGCGGATACTTTGCACCGTTTTAAAATAGCCTTCGCCGTTGTTTGGTTTTTTTTTTTTTTTTTTTTAGCCGAGAGCCAACAGGAAAGGAGGCTGATGACTGCAGGGGAAAGGGTGGGGTGGGGTGGGTGCTGGAGGGAAGGGGTGTGGAGGGAGGGTCGTTGAAAAGTGTATAGCGGGGTGGAGGGAGGGATTGAGCGATGCGGTGAAGTCGGTTGTTGGGTTATGCTATCTGGCCGGTGATTGAGTAAACTCACTGTGAGAGTTCTTGCTTATCAAATATTCGTATCACCTCAGGTATGCTTGTTAACAACATATCACTATATGTGAAAGCTGTATATTTTTGCACGCAGGTACGTTTGACTCACAAGAATATTTGCGTATGTGTGTGTCTATCTCTGTGTGTGTGCCTTTGTGCGTGTGTGTGTGTGTGTGTGTGTGTGTGTGTGTGTGTGTGTGTGTGTGTGTGTGTGTGTGTGTGTGTGTGTGTGTGTGTGTGTGTGTGTGAGAGAGAGAGAGAGAGAGAGAGAGAGAGGTAAACTAGTTACTTCGCATTTATTTTACTGTCATGAATTCTAGTCGCACCGTGTAATTATCTGTCCTTCCTCTCCCAGTACTCATTCTATTACTCATAAGCTCGTGTTGTCGCTCAATACAAACAACAGCAGCAAACAATAATAATAATAATAAAAAGATATCCAGTGAAACTGGAATACATTTACTTGTTCACTACAAAGCAATGATTTGAAATTGGAACCAGAAATTTGAACACGCACTACACTCTACATATTGACGAGCAATAGCTAACAGTTTTCTTACACTTTACGTGATTCACTTCGTTAAAAAAAACCCAACACCCAACGCAGAAGGCACTGTTTTGTACATATTTATTTTGTTTTTGTTTTGAAACCTTTGCGGTCGCGTGAGCTAGCTTCACATATTTCTTAGGGTGTCCGACTTCATTTTTGACTGCGTGGTCCTTGTGGTGAGTTTGCGCGTGGTTCATGTATAGTGATTGTTTTCGATGCAGGATCATTGAAACATCAGCGGTATTACTTCAGTAATGCTATAATTGCGTGGAAGTTAAAACTTTATACTTCTGGTCCGTGTTTGTCTTCTTCTTTCATTTTGTTGCCTGTAAATATGTTTTTTTTTGTGCACAGTTCACGTTTTGAAGTGAGTTTTTAATAAATATCTGGCCGATTCGTTCATATTAATTGTATTTTATTCATTGAGAAGAATGTAGAAGAAAAGCCATGCATTTTGTATAACATTTGAAAACACACACACACACACACACACACACACACACACACACACACACACACACACACACACACACACACACACACACACACACAGAAAACGCAAGTTCAAAATACTAATCACGTGTTTGTATTGCTGTCACCTCTATAAATTATCTACAACAAATTCTGCTTGTGAGGAGACAGAAATAACTAAACAACAAACAATTCAACTCAAACGTAAAAAAAATCACACTTTGTATGTGGACGGATAAGTCGAACGGTGCCTGTACCAAACTGAAATTATAACGCTTCATGGGAAACAAGGAAACAACTGAAACTGAGAGGAAATCTGTGTTGCTGGAATGGTTCTCAGATCGCTACCCCCCCCCCCCTCTCTCTCTCTCTCTCTCTCTCTCACACACACACACACACACACACACACACACACACACACACACACACACACACACACACACACTCACTCCTCACTGTCCTTTGGCACGCACGCACGCACGCACGCACGCACGCACGCACGCACGCACACACACACACACACCTCACTGTCCTTTGGTGTGCTTACAGTGTAACGACACGGATGAAAAACAAAATCAGTGCAAATGATTCACATATATAAAGAAATCGTCCTTTTTAGAAAACAAAAACAAATTAACGCTGTGCATTACAGTCAATACAGTTACATTATCCTCGGTAGGTCATCAGAGCATCGAGACACGTATGTAATGGAAAAGGACGTTAAACCCCCTAACACCCATCCCCCCCCCCCCTCCCTACCCCCTTCCGCATCGAAACACAACAGAATAAAGACTGGTACACTGACGCGGAAACCCTTCCTATTCACATCTTCCTTCCTATCTTATCACCAATCTAGTGCGAGGCAATAAAGCGCAGGCAATGCTTCCTTTCAACAACAACAACAACAACAACAAATCCCCAAACAAGCATTCTTTTAATTTTATCGTTACGTATACCTGCAGTACACAAAGCAAGCATGGCATCGCCATCCATTGAAACTATCCGTTGTCTAATACTGCACTCGTCTCTTCTCCGTTTTATTCCGCTGTACTGCAGCCCGTGCTTCAAAGCGGAGACAAGCCAACAGGCATGCATTTACTGAATCGCACGAGTTTGATGATATTTTCGCCTATGTGATAACTTTCATGAAAACTGAGACGCCGCTCAAAAATGTGTTTGCGCTTTAAGCACATTGCATTGACTCGACCAGAAGACACCCGCATCGATATCACCACATGCATTAAGATTTAACGTCAGAACAACAAGAACAACAACAACAAACAAACAAACAACGCAACATTGAAAATTCCAATGACTCCGGCGAGACACTTCAGGGGACACTACTACACCCATACTGCATAGCACTATTCACGGGCCATCAGCAGTTACTGCCCATGAATTGCGGTGTGCCGTAACGTGCTTGCCTACTTCACATAGGACCAGTGAGACACGGACAAGTGAGCAATACATACAAGACAATACAACATTATCATAACAATCTAAATATTAACGTGCATCGACCCGTTATTGTGAAACTGATATGCATTGTATGTGAATTATGCCACAACTGATAGCAGTCAACTTTTCTCAGAGAACAGTCCCCGGCTAACAGCGTCATTTAGAAAGCCCCAACGTTCAAGTGTGACACATAACACTGGGTGTACACTGTATGTCAGAGACGCCATAAATTAAATATCATAGTGTTAATTTCACCGTCCACAACAAACCACATGAAATGACTGTACATCAAAATCTGTTATGTCTGTAAAGCCTGCTCTTATCTGGGCACAGCGCGCGAAACTTGACACGCAATCATGCGTCACATCACAGTCGTCGCGCTCGTTGTGTCTACTAACTACGAAACTGAACAGAGGCAGCTGTGCACGGTGACGTACGATCACACGATCACGATACGATACCATCCGACGCCCATAGCGTCCGCAATGGCAAGCCGAGAGCTCGGAGGCAAGCCGTCCGGTCTCTGTAGTATTTATCCCTGACGTCCCACAGACAGTTGTGTCTTTCGAAAAGGTCTATAAAGACTGAAGTCTGTTCAGGCAACAATGCATCTGAGGATGCACTGTCCGCCACGTTTGCGTGCCGGGTGACGTCGTACAGCCAATCAGAATCTGTTGTGGAACCCACAGTCACAGCTGGGGCTATTTGAACTCCCAGTAGCTGCGATGACGCCACAGCGGCGGAAACCCCAGAACTCACAACTGTGTCACATGTGTGCACAACACTGTGGCGCTCCACAGTGCCCAGTTAAGAGCCGGCTTTACTGTGAAAGAAGCACTTCGGGCTCACCGGCTACACTTTCACCTACTCGCACAGCGATTGATCATGAGTTGATTACATAACTCTTGAAAGCCCACGCACTCGCAATGTTACTTGACATCTTCAGATCATTAGGAGCCATTTCAAGCCACTATTCTGCAATCTACAGCTGTCTCGGGTCTCGCGGGGAAGGCCCACGCCTTGCGCAATAGTGGCTTGAAGTGGCTCCTACTAGTGTGCAGTGGCTTGTTCTTTTTAACAAGTCTTATCATAATTATAGTTAATTGGGCAGGGTGTGGTTGGGCTAGGACTCTTCAGTGATAAACAAAGTCGGCGAGTCATATAAGCACATCACTTGTAAATCGAGAGTACACCATCACAGCAATTTCAAAGCCGCTAGAGAAATGGTTGTGTGAAACGGTTTCGGTTTTCAAAAAAAAAGCTGCGATGTCTGATCACTGTGTCATCATGGACGTTCTCCAACATAAAATCTGCATGGTGAAACTTTACTCTACACCCATTCGCGTGAAAGCTCGAGGCACTCAGATCAGTAACGATAACGTGACACTGTACTCAGACGTCTGCTTAATCAGTGTGTAAAAAAAACGTCGGTCAGTTTATAGACAATGAGAGTTTCGCTTGTAATTTATCAAGCAGTGTAACGGTGCGCGTGCTTGAGAAATTCACACAGTAGCGGCATAATGCACTGATAAGACGTAACAACAAGAAGGCGTGTTTAGCTTCAGGGGAATTGAGGTTTCGCTAAATTTTGACCTCAGTGGCGAAACTGCAGTCAACCAATGCAATGAGACCCTCCTCACACACCTCATCGCTCTTTCCTTCTATTGTTTTTGCGTCAGATATCGGTATCACAGATACAGCAGCTACCAGTAGGACCACAGTTTCACAGATAGTGCGCTTCCGGAAAATCCAAAGAGAACTTCGTCTCCGCCTCGGCTCCCTCCCGGTCCACGTCCTCAAACCCGTCGCCGCTCGAGCGTTCGCCCAGCAAAACACTCAGCTCGGTGGGGCAGGCGTTGTCATAGATACTGACGCAGTGAGCGTTGTCACGGCGGTGACCTTGCTCCGTGACCTTTCCGTTACCTTTCACGGCCTCCTGCATGGGGTTGGAACAACTCTCGCGCGCCGTCTTGTGGTTGTTGTCACTGTCGTGGATGAGGGGCTCCGAAGTGCTGTTGCTGGAGAAGGCCAGTTTGTTGCGACGCTGCGATAAGGCATCCTTGACAGAGTGAAGGCGTCCACGGAACGGGTTCAAACCGTTCAGCAGGTCTCCGGACCCTCCGCGGGCGCTGTCAGAGTCTTTGAAAATGTCATACACGAGCGGGGCTGTCGGGGTAGGGGCCGACTCGGCCAGTCTCACTTTGCTTGGCCTGCTAGGCATGGGAGAATGGTTGGGAGAAGCACCCACTGACGCGTGCGGGGAAGAGTTGTTCAGGTACGGTCGTATGGAGGATGCAGGGGTCGTGTATGGCGAATCTGTGTTGTCGAAGGAACTTGGAAGTTGAAGGAGGTGGTTGAGCTTGCGCAGTCGCTGCTTCCGGACATCCGGGTTCTCTCCGGTCAACCAGTATGTTTGAACGGAGCCTTTGCCCTGGAACAGAGTAACGTTGGTGTGAATCTGAGTAAGCTTATTCATTTCCGCGCGAGGTATGCCGTAGGAAAAGCTGGGAGGGCTTGTATAAATTATTCCCTCTAGACAAAAGTCAGCTGAATCGCGTAGACTGCACTTCATTTTTTGTGCGTATCTCATTACTCAGTCTTAAATTTTCGAGATAATGGACCTTGTGTTCCAGCTGAACGCTGTAGACGCCGTGGTTACGAGTGCCATGAATTTCTTCTCAATCATATTCTTAACCAACTTCCGCCTTCTCTCTTTCATTCACTTGACTAGTGTCTTGCGATGGTCGGCTGCTAGTGAGTCAAAGATTACCTTCATGCTGACAAAACCTCTCTCCTCCAGAGTGTATCCGCCAAGCTTTTCTAAGATGTCCTTGCATTCTTTACTACAGTGGACTTTCAAGGCTGAAATGAGCAAAACAAATTGTGAATACAATGTAACGTTTTTACCTCACTAGTGATGACGTGGTATTTTCACGAACACGTAAGTCTGTCGTCATGTGATCAAAACGTAGACACCATACTAATGTGTCAAGGACACGGTGCACACAGCGTTATACAATTCTGGGAATAGTGAATGTCAGACTTGTAATGGCGCCTCGAATGCAAAGTATGACATGAATATAATTAACAAAAAGAAATTTCATTTCTATAGAGACCACCTCAATAGCTCGGTACTTATATATAACGAAGGGCTTGCTCTCCAACGTATGCGTGTCTGAATCCTGAACGAAGCAAGAAATGTATCTCACATTCCTTAACTCAATTCCTACCAAGTGAGTTTGGGGTTGTGTACCAGTGGCCACACAAAAAAGTCATGTCCGCATGGATTTAAAATTGGCTCAGCGGGAGTGCTGCACTTAGAGCCGCTAAAGAACCGTAAATCTTGCACGCAGGACCAAAAACGTGGGATACTCGTGCGCCGTACGAAATGTGTTAAGAAAAATAATTACGCAAGTCGACCGTCCACCCAGAAAGATCGTAAGACTGTGTAAACACGAACTAACATTATAGCCATTTGTTTTATATACGTACGTTCACCATTGGTTTCCATTCTGGATGCCGTATTGACCGTGTCCCCGAATAACGTGTAGCGTGGCATGGTCAGACCCACAACACCAGCCACACACGGACCTGAAACAGACAGTTTTGATGCCTCACTCAAAGGCCTATGTACAAGCTGAGATGGTGGAGGCGAAGGAGGTGGGGTGGATGCCGGCTTAGGGAAGTTGTGAAGGGGATCTAACATGCCTCAGTAATGATAAACGAAGCTCAACTACATTTTCACCCCTGGACTAACGGGGGAAAAAATTGGGAAGATAAGGGTGATAGGTCGACTGCGATCTCCATAGAATCTCTCGGAAATACAAACGAGAACGATAACAGACATAAAAACCAACCAACCAACCAACCAACCAACCAACCAACCAACCAACCAACCAACCAAAATAAACAAAACGTAACAAAGAACCTATCAACCAAACCTCCTCCCCCCTCCCCGAAACAAAACCAAACAACAACAACAACAAAACAAAACAACAACCAAAACCACCAACAAAACAAAACAAAATAAAATAAAACAAAACAAACAAACAAAACACCCCCCAAGAAAAAACAACAACAACAAAACAAAACAACAACAACCAAACAAACACAAAAACAACCCCAAACCAAAACCAAACCAAACCAAAAGAAAAAAAACAACCAGAAAGAAAAAACAAACAAAACAAACCACCCCCCCCCCAAAAAAAAAAAAAAAAAAAGCACCACCACCACCAACAACAACAACACACGCACACAACAACAACAACAACAACAAGAACAACAAACCCCGAAAAACGCCTCTCTCAGTTTCAAACCACTTAAGCTTCCTTCACCAAAACTGCACATACACACGCAGGAAAACAAATGTATACCTGTGTGTATACCGATCCGTAACTTCATGGTTTCGTCGGGCTTGTGCCGGATTTTGAATGACTTGATCGTTTTCAACAGGGCCATTGACATGGAAGCCACCTCTCCAGCGTGAAGGTCTCCGTTTCGAATGGGCAGACCACTCACAACCATGTACGCGTCTCCGATTGTCTCCACTTTGTACACGTCATAGTTCCTGACAATGGAGTCGAAGGTCGTGTACAGGTCATTCAGCATATCCACAACCTGTTTAGACAAATAAGAGAGGTTTTGTCGTGAAATATTTTTTCTAGGAAAATACAAGTCTCATAGTCTTGTACTCTCATTAGCCCTGGCCCGTATAATTATTTTCGTCGCACAGGAATGTTGTTTTCTGAAAGTGTTTGCCGGCTATAGTGCCAGAGTATATGTCAGCAGTACTTAAGAGACAACAGCAAAACACTAATACATAGTTGGAGAGAGAGAGAGAGAGAGAGAGAGAGAGAGAGTATTTCTCAACGGTAGAAATTTTAACAAAGGTCAATTTTCGAACTTGCCGTTGCTGCAACTACTTCATTAAAAACAAACGGAGAGAGAGAGAGAGAGAGAGAGAGAGAGAGAGAGAGAGAGAGAGAGAGAGAGAGAGAGAGAGAGAGAGAGAGAGATTAAATCGTAAGGAAAAAAAAAGTTTTGTATTCATTCTAGAGGTTATTGCTTTGATTTGCAAGGCATAAGCACGCATGCACTGAACTTTCTGAAACTGGCGACGTTTCAGACATGTGTAATCGTTGATGGGCACAGCAGTTCATAACAAAATGCCAGACGGCAACTTATGAATATTCTAGCGCAGACAACGGAAACGGAAAGACCTCATTCTCGCCATAGCCGCAAGTGCATTTTAAAAGTTCAAGGTTGTGCAGGAGACAAAACATGCTGAGAAAGACGTCACTATTGCGTATACCCTACTGAGACACGTATCTCGTTAACAGCTTTGGTCTAAACCCCGACATCCAGCGATGTTTTTTAGCCCGTGGAGACACCACGGTAACGGTTTTGCTGTTCCCGCACCTTCCGGCTATTTGACTAGAATTCCGTCGGGACACCACGGTAACATGTCGGTTCACCAACTTGACAGTCACCGCCTGAAAGCTCCGTTCGTTTGGATCACGCGAAGTTACGGGTCGCGCACTGGTTCGCTTGCCAAAGTTACCGATGCCGAACTTGGGGCTGAAACAGGTTTTGAAGGGTCCTTATCTGTCAGTTCCCGTGGACTCTCTGCTCCACTGTAAAGCCAACACAAACCGCTCTACTTCCATCACGAAATAGCCGGAAAGGTTGAAGGCTGCGTCATGACAAGGAAATACATGGAAAGCGGGTGTCATCTTTCAAAAGTTGTTTGCGCCTGTAGTCTGGGGTGCAACCTTCTGTAAAATGGCTCTTAGGACTTTTAGGGTCAGGAGGGGAGCCGGGACAGCCGAATGGTAGAGCGTTGGACTCCCAATGCTCGGGTCGTCAGTTCGAATCCCGGATGGGGCCACATGTTTGTGCTGGCATTTTTCTCGTTACCCCCCGTCTTTGATATCAACCATGCGTGGTGGAAAAGAACGTAAAACTCCCAAACACCCGCCCTTCTGGGGTGAGCTGGAGGACTGAGTATTGGGCTATTTGAACTTTGAAATGTGACCTGTCACAGGCGGTTTTGCGGTAAAAAGGACTTCTGAGTCGTTGGAAAGCTTTTTTAACCGACAAAAACAAACAAACAAACAAAAACAACAAACAAACAAACAAACAAACAAACAAACAAACAAACAAACAAGCAAACAACACACAAACAAACAAGCAAACAAACAAAGAACTGTAAACGTTTGGCGCATTAGGTAACTGTAATGCCTGCCCAGTTGGTACAGTATTAATTTTGACGACAGATTTTCTCCAGCTGAAAAAGCGATAATGGAAGTGCACTCCAAACGGAGACATTCTCTGGAGACGCCAGCGTGATTGTTTAAAACTCCATCACGACATTGTTACGATTGTATTGCTTCATATTCACCCTTTCCCGTCAAGTCCCTCCTTCATCCAGTCCGTATTTTTACTGCCATCTTTTTCTTACTCTCTCTTTCTTATCCTTTGGCGTTTTCTCCATGAATTTACAATTAATCTTATGCGTATTGAGCGAGAAAAACACGATCTTCCAAACAACGCCTTGCTGGCTTTGCGTGCGGTTCCCTGTTTGGCCAGATCTTGCGTCTCGCTTGCTTTTAATCCCCTTAGGTCTCGCCGTAATGTTTCCTTTAATCCTTTGCCTGGTTTTCTCAGACGGAAAACCAAACGAGACAGTTTTCAAAGGATCTTCTGGTCATTACGTGGCCAAGCTGTGTGTGTGTGTCCCTACCATTACCGCGGTGGTGGAATTGAATAGGCCTAATTTCATCCACTGAGGCGCATTGATCTCAGTTACTGGCAGCGATGAAGCTGCTTCTGAACAGGGCTCTGCAAATGTCAGGACTTGCCAATAGTGCTGAGATTTTTTTTGACTCTGTAAGGTAATTTTAACATCGTCTCAAAAACCTGGCTTGGGTCGACAGAGATAAGGACGTATTTACCTGAGTGGCAAATACTCGGAGTCTTCCTATAAAAAATAAGTTTTTTTTGTTGTTGTTGTTGTTTTTTAAAGACAAATATCGAGCTAAGTTTAAAAGTTATTGTCACGATGGCAACCATTACTTTTGTTGCCTACAAATAATTCGATTCAGAAAACAAACACACACTTTGAAGTGAATTCCTGTTATGGATGAAAACCCTGATGCTGGCTGACAAATAATTCGATTAAGAAAAAACACACACACACACACTGAAGTGAATTCCTTTTGTGGTTAAAAACACCGATGCTGGTTCTTACTTTGTCCGGACAATATAACAATGCGCTGCTTTTAGCAAAGTTCGAAACCTCTTTGAGAAGAAAAGTCAAACATCATTGTCGTGATGGCGCACGTTATTTCTGCTAGTTACAAATAATCCGGTTCAGAAAACACACACGTACGCATTGATGGGAATTCGGTTTGTGGACTGATGAAAAGGCCAACGCTGGCTTTTATATTTCGCGGCAAGTATGCCAATCCGCTGATCTCAGCAAAGTCCAAAGTTTCTTGGAGAAGGAAAGTCAAAAACAATGATAATGCTGGGCGTGGACCGGCGTCTAGAGGTTGTTTATTCCTGATCTGAACAAACTAGAACTTTGCTTACCCGGAGAGACACTCGGAAGAAATGGAGAACTCAAAAGAGCTATTCAAGCAGTAAAGTGCAGACCATTGATAGCCAGACACTAAACTCTCTCTCTCTCCCTCTCTCTCTCTCTCTCTCTCTCTCTCTCACACACACACACACACACACACACACACACACACACACACACAGATAGATAGATAGATAGATAGATAGATAGATATTGCATTTTGAGTATCGGTCGCATATCGTTGTCGTACTTTAATAATTTTACAGATATTAATCTGTGGTTGTAGCAACGGCAACTAGATTGAAGCGTATGCATTCATTTCTTTCTCTCTCGCAGACAGGACTTGCTCGTATTTATACAGCTCTTTTTTTCAGAATCACCGTCTTTTAAACCAATGAGTAGTAAACGGGGCACCGACCTCCATAGGCGTGCTTTCTGCTGACATTTTGGTGAAGCCACAGATATCACTGAAGTAGATGGTCACAGAGTCAAACGCTTCTGGCACCACCGCCTCTCCCCGCTTCAACTGATCTGCAACTGACCTGAAAAACAAACCATAAAACGTTTTACCTCCCACTCGCCAGTGTAAATTTTCAGTGAGTTAAGTTCGAGAGCTTTACGTCAAAAAAAAAAAAAATGGTAAGGAAACAGAAAGCTAAAGTATGAATTATGTCTTACGAGCGTGGCTGTGCCTTTTGTTTGTGTTTTGTTTGTATGCTGAAAGATAACAGCTGTATTGTTCTTCTGAAGATTGAGTGTGCACGAGAGAAGCTTGTATGAGCAAAGCTCGCGAGTGCAGTGTAACACCAGAGAAGTGCTGTAATAAACTCCACTCGGTTATAACTTTTCTACGCGCTCACGTGTTTTCTGTGAGTGAAAGAGACAACACGCAGTCTATAAAAACTCGCTACGTGAAGAGTTGTTCGCCTGTGTGTCATCGTAATACGCGGTAAGACGACGGGCTCTTCAACATATCTCCACACGTAACATTATGGCTTTCCATAACCCAGTCAGTGGTGTACGAGTTCACAAGGACATACTCCAGTTACGTCATCGGTCAGTGGCCTTAAAGTACTGATTTCGGACCTTCCGCTAAAAACGCTGAAAATGGATTTAAAAATATGAGGTGGTGTTGACTGCTTTGAAAAAACAGGTTACATGATTAGTTCTCGTGGTTTACGGCGAAAGATTAACCCCTCGATGGTTCGATTGTTTGCGTAGGTACCTCGCCGGTAAGCTCTATTTAACTAGAGACACATATGTAGGCGGACCTTTTCACGATCTTTTGACAGTCCTGGGATACGCGGGTTATACATCCGATTCGGTTTTGTAACCTTCTGTGTCATGAAGAGAAAGAACGAACGAAAGAACACACTTTAGTTTTTAACGGAAAAGGTTTAATCATATGTTGGTCAGTTTTCAACTTGCCCTTGCTTAAAACTCCATATAAGCACAAAATTGTGAGTGTGAACAAATCCGAAAGGAGAGAGAGAGAGAGAGAGAGAGAGAGAGAGAGAGAGAGAGAGAGAGAGAGAGGGTGGGGTGGGTGTTTGGGGGTTTAACGTCCTTTTCCACCACATACGGGTGATATCAAAGACGGGGCAACGATGAAAAAGCCAGCACAAATATTTGGCCCCAGCCGGGATACGAACTCAAGACCAGAGAACTGGAAGTCCAACGCTCTACCATTCGGCCACCCCGGCTCCCCTGAGAGAGAGAGAGAGAGAGAGAGACAGAGAGAGAGAGAGAGAGAGAGAGAGAGAGAGAGAGAGAGTAAGTATTGCGCAATTCATTATCCCCGTCAGTTACATCTTGTGTGAGCTCACTATCGATAGAGAGAGGTTCAGCTGATGAGTGATGAGTATGAGATTAGAGGGTATGGGGTGGTTTAAAGACTTGCATAAAAAATATTTGTCTGCCAAAAGAACAAGATAAATTGCTATGGATCAGCAGAATACCACCGCCTCACATTTACGACTTGGAAAGGGCGAAAACGAAGATGACATGCCCCCCCACCCTCCCCTCCCCCCCCCCAAAAAAAAAATAAAAAAAAATAAAATCAAAATTTTAAAAATTTAGAAAAGAAAGAAAACAGAAAAGAAAAGGCAAAAAAAACCAACAAAAAAAAACAACAACAACAAAAAAAACCAACAACAAAAAAACCAACAACAAAAAAAACAACAACAAAAAAACACACACACAAAAAACGAAAAAGCAGAAAAAAGAGAAAAAAAGAAAGAGAGAAAACAGGAAAAGAATCTGATGTCCAGAGTTGATCGATGAAGATCAAAAGCAAGGTGGGACGACAGTACGACCTCACGTCAGTACCCTTACTTTGGTTTCCTTCCTTACAGTCATTAACGACCCTCATAAGAACCGCTCGGGGAGACTCTAGTTAAGTTTTGAAGAACTAATAAATGTAGTTTCGTTTCGTTTCCGTTCCAGTTTTCAAACCGTCTTAATTTTTTTTTCGAACGTTATTACTTTTCACTGACAAGTTTCGCAGGAAAACAAATTACACACACGACAAAAATGGATCTCTCTCAGTAGATTACTATGTAAATGAAGAGTAACACCGTGGAAGCCCGCACACCATCCAGATTTCGTCCTTAAAGATCTAAGCTTCCAACAGAAAGCTTTCCGAAGTGTGAGCACAATCAACTATGTCGCAGTTGCAGAGTTTTCAGCGTCTCTGAAATCTCAATAAAAGCCAAGGGCAGCCTGGTTTCACAGCTCAGTTTGCGTTTTGACACTGAGCGAGAAAGATCGTGCAGCACTCGGTCAACAGCCGCTGGACACTGTAGCGATGTGTCTCGCTCACTGACCAAAAGCCAAATAATGTCACGGCAAACTCGTTCTCTAGTTTTATGAGGGTCCACGAAGCGCTGAAAACTCTTCAGCTGTGACAGAGTTACTGTGCTTCACAGTTCGGAAAGCTTTTTGCTGGGAGTTTAGATCTTTAATTAAGGCAGCGTTGGAACACTGAGGTGGTACAGGCAGACGGAATGGTCTGTAACTGACATCTGAGACTTAACTCTTTGACGACGGAGCGCAATTTCTGACACACGATTTCCTATATAGGAAATCGTGTGTCAGAAATTGCGCTCCGTCGTCAAAGAGTTAAACTGTTGGGTCAGGCGCTAGGGTAGTTGAGATTTAGCCTTATGAAGGGAGGGGGAGGTGTGCTTTCTGTGTCCATCGCACGGGCAAGACAGACGCACGGCAGCGGTACTGACGGTACAAATATGTCAGATTAAGGCGAAGCCAGACCCGTTAAATGGTGAAAGGGCTTAAGTGCTCCTCGAATTCATGGCACCTTACATTCTTTTACCAACCAACGGTAAATACAGAGCACCATTTAGAAGGAAAAAAAGCAGAGGGAACTTGCT
>JACVVK020000004.1:9072500-9161156 GCA_018292915.2 Batillaria attramentaria
CGGGTCATTTGCGCATATCAAGGAGCGAAAAGTGCAAGTTTTGTTGTGACAGCCGAAAAAGGTAACTCAGAAACACTAGGCTACTTCCCCCGAAAAAACTGGCACCGAAACCCAACCCTGTACCCGGGTCCTCGTTTCTCTTGGCCCCTGCGACGATGCCCAGATCGGCTAACCGAGACCGAGCCGAGCTAAGTGATACCTAAGAAGGAAAAAACAAAAATACACGGTGACAAGGAAAGTGGACAGTTGCGAACAACTTTGAGGTCCCAGTGTTATTTCACAGTGTGCACAGAAGCGGTGAAAACTTTCGGATTTTACCAGCACAGTACATTTTCAGTTTGGTTAGAGAGTATTTCCTGCATGAGTTGTCCCTCATGCATACACAGACCCGCAGGAAGCATGCATTTTTCGTGGGAGCTTTGTGCTCTGCCACGAAAAATGCGTGTTTGTTGCGGCAAGGGAGACAACAAATGCAGGAAATACTCTTTAACCAGGCTGAAAATGTACTGCGCTGGTGAATGCGAAAGTTTTCATCGCTTCTGTGCACACAATGAAATAACACTGGGACCTCAAAGTTGTTCGCAACTGTCCACTTTCCTTGTCACCGAATTTTTTTCCTTCTTTGGTGGGAGCCGGGGTGGCCGAATGGTAGAGCGTTGGACTCCTAATGCTCGGGTCGTGAGTTCGTATCCCGGCTGGGGCCAAATATTTGTGCTGGCTTTTTCACCGTTGCCCCGTCTTTGATTTCACCCGTATGTGGTGGAAAAGGACGTTAACCCCCCCCCCCCCTCAAAAAAAAAAAAAAACCAAAAAAAAAACCACCCAGCCCCTTCCTTCTTAGGTATCACTTAGCTCGGCTCGGTCTCGGTTAGCCCGATCTGGGCATCGTCGCAGGGGTCAAGAGAAGCGAGGACCCGGGTACAGGGTTGACCGAAACCGAGCCCTGATTGCAACAACGGTTAGCTGAAACCAGAGCCCCCTAATTGCAAACAAGCGATCTGTCATGCTATGTTTGTGACGGGGAGCTAGCCACCACGTAGTTGCCTTCGTATTTCAGACGACGAAGTTGGAGACACCTTGATGCTGTGTCGTAAAATTTGCATGATGGCAGACGTTAGAAAAGCTCAAATGGATGGGAGGGGACTGAGCGGAAATGACGGAAGACGCATTGTGGTTTAAAAGATGGTTTGGGTTTTCGCGGTGTAGCCTGCATGTCTAGCGGTGTAAATTTTGTACGGCGGATTTCAGTGTGTGTGTGTGTGTGTGTGTGTGTGTGTGTGTGTGTGTGTGTGTGTGTGTGTGTGTGTGTGTGTTTACTAAATGTATTTTCTCAGAAAAAGACAATGTTAAAGTCTTCAACAGACGCCAGAGGACAGATGGACAGACAGACAAGCGACGGATGGAGCAACACTGGCTCAATTAACACAACAACAACAACAACAAAATAAAAGCACTTACATGCCAGCCCGCATAGGTTTGAGTCTTTGCCAGATTGTTTTGAAGTCAGGCCTCTGTTCTGGTTGCTCCGTCCAGCACTCTTTCATGCATGAGACGATGTAATCGTCACACGTCAGAGGGTGCGTGTCTGGGCGGAACGGGGACTCCTCGGCCACCTTCACGCTCCGCACGTTCTCGATTATATCTACGGACGCAAATAATAATAATAATAATACGCCAAAACAATAGATATGATCACTGTCACTGTGTACTCTCGTTACAAAGCCAGTCAGTAATTTCACAATTTCTCTTAAACTCCATCTTTGCTAGGCCAGTTATCTTCATGTTTTGGGACACTTTCGTCGGGGAGCGCGCCTGTACGCTCGAAACAAACACTCTATCCTGAAGATAAGTACAGCTCTTAATGCGATACAATGTTTTTTTTACACTTTTGCGCGAGCGGTCGAACATTCAAATTCTACGATTGTTGTTACACTACTGGAGCGCTCAGTGTGGTGGCCGCGTCATCGAGTACGCTTCTTTTGGCGCAGTGCCTGTATTACAGACGCTGTCACTGTCCAGGTGTCTAAGTGGTGTGATGATAGATACCATGAAAACAGGTCAGAACGATCTGTGAGCACAAACTGGTAGCTTTAACCCATTAACTCTTTGACGACGAAGCACAATTTCTAACACGCGATTTCCTATAGGAAATCGCGTGTTAGAAATTGTGCTTCGTCGTCAAAGAGTTAAAGTTCTAATACTACTAATAATACCAATAATAATGATGATAAAAATAATAATAAAAATTGTGTATAGTGTAGCCGTTTTACCCAATTTCCTGAAGTGGCTCAAAGCGCCGCGAGCTGAACCCAACACGCACGCTCAAATGAATCGCGCATTCTCTCACACACTGGACATGAACACATTACAATCACGTGGTGTGAAGGGTCAGTTGAGCTGTTGAAGTTTTGAAATTTAGATTTGCATTTATTTTCAAAGTTTGTGGGCTGAACATTTCCAAAGCAGAAGGGGAGGAAGCCGGAGTACCCGGAGATAACCCCCGGACGGGCGGCCTGAATGAACGGTGGCACGTACGAGAAGAAATAATTCTTCGCCCCGAGTGGGACTCGAACCTCTGACCTCTCGCATTGGTGGCGAAGTCTCTTAACCACTAGACCACCGACCGTCCCAACACAACAACAGTAAAAGCCACATCGACGACAGGAACTAACAAAGCGGAGGGACGGTTAAGTTTTCAGCTGAACAAGCTTACAGCTGTATGGGGAACGGAAAATGGAACGGAAATGTTTAATCCGACACTTTTAGAGGGACTAATCCCGCCATCTTACATTGCCGTGTGGAAAATCCGCCTCGTCTACGGATGAGTGAATGCTAGTGTCTAAGTTGCTTTGGGGGATTGTTGCAGATTTGTGTTTGCCAGGACTGTATTCGCCAAAACTTTATTCGGCTAATTGTCCACGTCTCTTGTTGCAAGCTTAGCGCTAGCTTACAGTCGAACACAACGTGTAAACGTCTGTATTTGGCGAAAACAACAACAACAACAAAAAAACCCTCTAACCATCCGGACTCAAAACAGAGGGTGGGCGAGTGGGTGTTTAGGAATTTCACGTCTGTTTCCACCACATAAGGGTGATATCAAAGACGGGGCAACGAGAAAAAAGGCCAACACAAATATTTGGCCCCAGCTGGGATTCGAACTCACGACCTGAGCACTGACAGTCCAACGCTCTACCATTCGGCTATCCCGGTTCCCCCTCAAAACAGGGAGTCGATGCGATAGGTCGCCTATCACTAGTTGTGCAGCCTCCTCTATGAAAGGGGGAGCCGGGACAGCCGAGTGGTAAGAGCGTTGGACTCTCAATGCTCGGGTCGTGAGTTCGAATCCCAGCTGGGGTCCAGATATTTGTACTGGCCTTTTTTCTCGTTGCCCCCCGTCTTTGATATCACCCTTACGTGGAGGAAAAGGACGTTAAACTCATAAACAAACCAACCACCAATCCTCTTTGAAAATACTACGACTGTCATCAGCGAAATCATGGACAGAACATTCACTCAATCGGGAGAGTAGGAAAGTTTTTTTTTTTTTTTTTTTTTTTTTAAGGCGCTATTGCTACCATTGCCAGGTTTTCTATACGAAGGCTTCTGTTTGGGGAACAGTTGCTCTCGTGACTACGCCTGTGCGCTAGAAATAGCCTAACTTGGAGATTAGTAAAGTTCAGAATGCAACACACTGACGTTTGATGGTCGCGCAAACGAGGAAGACTCAGCTGTCCCTAGACGACAGCCACGGTGTTTCCTTTGTTCGGCTGCTCGAACTCAGTGAGGTACAAGGTCGAGTGTAGTCACCACACTGTCGCCGGCTACTGCTTTTTGGCTTCGATCAGCTGCGCGGAAGTCTGTCTCGGTGTCTGAGCATGTATTTGTGGATGTGCCTAAGTGGTGTGACGCTGGATACCTACAAAACATCTCTGTGAACCTACAAATGTTAAAATTAGGGCCCAGTCTAACACGAATCAGTCGACCAGTCTAATCACGGGGTGAGCGGTGGTCTAATGGGTAGCGCGTCAGATTTAGCCGCTGCGCTACTGAACGGCCGTCACCAATGTCATGGCGATGAAGTGTGGGTTCGATCCCAGGTCGAGCTTGTGATATGTGATACCGGTTTTTCCTGGCTGCCTGGCTGCTCATTGGGGGTTTCTCTCGGGTTATCCGGCTTTCCTCCCTCAGCAAAATTGCAAACATTGTTTTAAAAAACAAACAAACAAAAAAACAAGGATAGGTATTGGGTGGCGCTGCACCGCGGCGACGCGCTTTCCCTGGGGGAAAGCAACCCGAATTTCCCGAAAGGGATAATAAAGTCACGGTAGTAAAAAAAAATCTCACGCCTCACTTGATGTTTGACCTGCAGATAAAACGCGGATGACACCTCCCCTGCCCCTCCTCCCCTAAGAACGAACAAACAACCAAACAAACAAACATTATTTTGAAAGCGTATACTGTTCCTCGCACAAGAAGCTTTTGTTCCCCCAAGAGAAAGTTGTGCCAGCGTGACCGTCGATCGATGCATGTCATACACGTATAGCCGTCCGGCTTGCAGAAGCGCGAGTAGAGTTCTTCACGATAGGAGTCGAGATAATCTTTCACTTCCTCCTTCTGCTCCGGCTGCTGTTTTGAACCTTATCGTTTTTCGTGACAGGATCAGCGATCTGGTCTCCCCATCTGTCAAACCCCCAAATCAAGCCAACCGAGCGCTAATTTCTCTCAGGAAACAAGCCGAGACTGGTCGATCTTCCTCGCAGTTCGGACGAAAACAAGCGAAACTGATCGTTCGGAAGAAAGAAAACCGTGTTTAGTTTGGAAAGTGAATTTCCACTCCTCCTTTGAAGAACAAAGACCTTCCCAAAACGGTTATTTTTCGGTAATTTGTCGCGGATGATCGATTGCTTTTCTCGACCGTAAAAAACGAGTTGTGTGGTGGGCAGGTCTCCCTTTTGTGCGATCTGCTTGATGGCGTCCATCAAGGTTTTCTTTCCTTTTCACGCGAACGACCTCGTCTACTTCACAGACCATTAATCGGCGTTTCTTGAATGAACTGTCTGAATGATAGGTTGATTCTTATTTCTCGATAGTTTATGGGTTTGTTATCATTGCTGATCACTGCTTTGCGAGCAGACATGTCTAAGTGTCGGCTCTTAACTTGGTGTATTTTCGGATTGGCTGGTTTTCCCAGAACATTTCAGCGACCTTTAGAGACTGATTGATCTGACTGGGAATAGAAGGGCATTTTGCCTTGCAAACACGGTATGTACAGGAAGCATATCCAACTATGATTTGAGATCAAGTGTCAGTGTCAGACCTGGCATTCAGTTGGATTCAGAGGAGTTTATGCATTTTTTTTTTTTAAATTTCACAACCCTTCCGGCCACTCCTTCCATCCGTCCGACGACTTTTTTATTTTTTATTTTCAAGCCTCAGAACACACAACATGAAAGAAGAAACAAACCTACAGACTCGCAGAACTCGACAAAATTGACGAAATCGTATCGCAGAGCGTGGCAGCTAGGGCCCATGTGAATCAGACCATCATTGGGAACAGTTTGAAAAACGACTCCATTGACGTAAAGCTGAGCAATTTTGTTTTAAACCGTGCAGGAGAGGTCTTGGAATTAATCGTCGATCAGCGGTCAGAGCTGAATTACAGAATACTCGATTTAGGCATTACGTAATCATGTTGTCAATCAAATGTATGTTTTTTGGGGTGTATTTTTTTTTGGGGGGGGGGTGGAGGGGGAGGGGGGGGGGGGTTGGGGCAGCCAGCGTGGCTAAACGATCAGGCTTGCGTAGAGGAATTCCTGAAGGCCCGAGAAAAACCACGACGTCTCACACAAAAATTGTAATTGTCCATTGGCTTCCTGTAGCACCCAATCACGTATTTTGGACAGCTGAATCTATCAACGAGTACCGTCCAAATGCAAAAGCAACTGCGTGGAAACTTAAAGGCGCTAAACCAGCCTTGGACTAAGCCGAACCAGCACGTGCTTTTTGCTGTACAGCACAGTCTGTGCGCAGTTTACTCTCGGCTGAGGTGGATTTCGTGGCTTCGCTCCTGTACTGAAAGTGACCGTACTCGGTGTCGGTACATGAAGACGCATTGTCTCTTTACCCCGGAGAGTGTTATCATCTGTATACATGTAGTCTACCCTTCACCGCAAAAAAAAAAAAGAGAAAAAAAAGTCAAAGCGGTGTTGAAACGGAAAATGCGTGGCAGGGTATAACCTATTCTTCCGATAGTTAAGCCCTCGAATTTCCTACTTCTCTTCATATTACGCATAATTATTATTAAGCGATGGAATAAAAAGAACATCTATCGTAATCAAGACAGAAAAGAGACTATAAACTACAAAAACAGGTGGTTTAATAGGTAGCGCGTCGGATTTAGCCGCTGCGCTACTGAACGGCCGTCACCAATGTCACGGGATGAAGCGTGGATTCGATCGAGCCCAGGTCGAGCTTGTGATATGTGATACCGGTTTTTCCTGGCTGCCGGGCTGCTCATCGGGGGTTTCTCTCCGGGTTATACGGCTTTCCTCCTCCAGCAAAATTGCAAAAATGTAAAAAAAAGGAAAAAAAAAGGAAGGGTAGGTATTAGGTGGCGGTGCACCGCGTCGACGCGCTTCCCCCGGGGGAAGCAGCCTGAATTTCCTGAAAGGGACAATAAAGTAGTAAAAATAAAAATAGATAAATAAAATACCCTTGGGGGACAATTGGCAGTGTCCAAAGGGCCCAGCCTTGCCGAACATCTCGTAGAGAATGATGCCGAAAGAGTACACATCGCCTTTCTGGGAACCACGATGAGGTTTCGATGACCGTAGCAGTTCTGGGGCTTTCCACAGCAGATCTGGAAACAGAAAGTTTATAGTAACAAAGGTATACGCGTTCGTTTTGGGATCTGCCCCCACAGAACCACGGTAGATGCTGGAAGGTTCGGTAGGGCTGTTGGTGATCTAAAAACACTAGGTGCTGTGTACTGTCTGTGGTCTACACGTTGGACTCTCAATGCTCGGGTCGTGAGTTCGAATCCCGTCTGGAGCCAGATATTAATTTTGGCCTTTTTCTCGTTGCCGCGTCTTTGATATCACCCTTACGTGGTGGAAAAGGACGTTAAACTCACAAGCACCCCACCCACCCTGTGGTCTACACTTTAGTTTGGGATCTGCCCACAGAACCCCCTGGTTAGTGCTAGAGAGTTCGGCAGGTCTGTTGGTGATCTGAAAACACAAAATGTTGTTGATACGTGTATCAGGGGTCTGCACTTTTGTTTGGGATCTGCTCATAGAAACATGGTAAGTGTTGGAGTGTTCGGTAGGATTGTTGGTGATCTGGGCCCGCATGTAAAAGTCGGGGTTAGGGACTTTAGCCCAGGGTTAGAGTCTAACCTCGAACTAAACAAGCTCTAGGGTTAAAATTTCTGTTGTTTTTGTTTAAATCAGGAAGCGGGTCCATTCCAGCAAGGTTCCTATGCCGTTATGGAAGGATTTTTGTCTTTCTTTCTTCGCTTCCTTTTTTTCCATTTAATTTTGTTTGGGGGTTTCTTTTGTCCTAGTCTGGGTTAGGACCGTAGCCGTGGGTTAGATTAACCTCGAGTTTTACATACGGGCCCTGAAAACACAAAGTGTTGTTTACACTAACAAGGATGTACACGTTTGTTTGCCCCCCCTCCCCCCCCCCCCCGAATCATGGTAGGTGCTCAAGGGTTCAGCAGGATCACTAATGATTTTTTGCTGTTCTACCAGATTTTGTTTTTCTCATACTTTCCCCAACTTAAGACAAAAGACCGCTACTTCCGTTGACTTCTCTCAGGCATGTCATGAATTCACTGTGCGTTTACACACTGGATACTTTTCTGAGTCGTCAGTTCATTTTCGGTCACACAACACTTGTGCAAAACGACAATTCAGTACATTGTACAGAGTTCAAATACACTCTGAAACACCCCACTGTTCATCCATCCTCCCCCCTCCCATCATCAGACCCTAAGCTGCCTCCCCCCCCCCCCCCAATCATCAGACCCTAAGCTGCCTCTCCTTCCCATCATCAGATCCTAACCTGCCTCTCCCTCCCATCATCAGACCCTAGGCTGCCTCTCCCTCCCACCATCAGACCCTAGGCTGCCTCTCCCTCCCATCATCAGACCCTAGGCTGCCTCTCCCTCCCATCATCAGCCCCTAGCTGCCTCTCCCTCCCATCATCAGACCCTAAGCTGCCTCTCCCTCCCATCATAAGACCCTATGCTGCCTCTCCCTCCCGTCATCAGACCCTAAGCTGCCTCTCCCTCCCATCATCAGACCCTAAGCTACCTCCACATTGTGTTCTTCCGCTTACCTCGCCTAGCGGATGCAAAAATAGCCCGAAATCGAGAAATTCAAGCGTTTACTTTATTGTTGTTTCTGTAATGAGTTTCACAAGTGCATGTTTTTAAATTGTTACTAGTAGTAGTAGTGGCCGTATCGCTGTTGTTGTTGTTGTTGTTTGTTTTTGTTTTTTTACTTACTTTGGTAGTAAGCGAACACGTCCTCTGGTTTGTACGTCATGGCGCGTACGTCCAGCAGGCCGTAGTCGCCCACCTGTAACGTCCATCGTGACGTAATGAGGCAGTTGGAGGTCTTTAGGTTCCCGTGGTACTGAATTTCACTGTCGTGTAGGTATATCATTCCCTGCAAGATTTCATTGTTGACAAAACAAATTAACTCTTCTGAGAGAGAGAGAGAGAGAGAGAGAGAGAGAGAGAGAGAGAGAGCCGCGCAAGCGTTGACTATGATGACGAATTGACAATAAAGATGATGACAGTACGAAGTCGTTTGATTCTCCTAGCTTGTCTTCACGAAACAAATAAATTCGGTGCATGCCTGAAATAAAAGATGTTAACTTGGTGACTGCCATAATTATAAGGTGTTCAAATACTCGTTCTGTGGGATTCTCTGATGATCTGCTAGCTAGAGAGAGAGACCATAAAATTATCTCCTATTCAAGACGAGTTACCGATTCATTTCAAAAGCCAAACAGACGAAGCTCTATATCTCCAAGTGTAATGCTCACACGTAAGCAGGTCCTACCTGAATTAAATCTTTTACCAATGATGAAATGAACATTCCGTCCAGTGTCATGTTTTCATTTTCCAGGACGTCCTGAAATTCACAATGACATCGAGGATTTAATATGCAATCGGCGTAAATTCTGTGGTGTAGCAATAAAAGTTTACACTAAGTCTGCCAGCGTAATTTGGGTTTTTTTTTTCTCTCACCAGGGCTCAAGGTACTCTTTCTCAGAGCACTGACAAATTTACAATATCGTATTCAGAAAAAGCAGAGGTTATTACAGGGGCTAAAACCCAGGATCGTGCCAGTTTTATTTTTCTCTCTGCATCTACTCTCATCCACTCAACCCCCCCCCCCCAACCAACACACACACACACACACACACACACACACACACACACACACACACACACACACACACACTGCCCCTATACTAGCCCCCCGACCCAGAAATCTTGTCCTTCCTTCCGACTCTTTGATCCTCCCCTTGCACTGAGAAAGAAGGGGCACTAGGAATAGAAATAGACACGGGAGTGTATAGGGCAATGCCTCTCGCATCATTTCATCAGGAAATAAAACAATGATCCTATGTTGTGGAACAGAAAGGTACTCATCATAAATTCCCCCAACGCCTTCACCCACCGTGAGACTTCCCTTGGAGCAATACTCCGTCACCAGCACCAGAAGGTCAGAGTCGACTGAGGCCCCGATGAAACTGTTCACGTTGCTGTGCCTTAAATCTCGCAGCTGCAAAACACCAAGACAGGAAACGAGCTCTCAGAGAAACTAAATCAAGCCACCGAGTATAGAAAAGTCGGGTTGAGAACACGTCCACTTCTTCACAAACACACGAAAACCTTACACAACCATCCCATCTCCACCCTTTTTTGTGTCGCCTGTAATCATTCCCCCTCTGCAGACAGAAGAATCGTCTCAAAAGCCCAATATCAAATAAAAATCTGCAGCCCGAATCAAGTTGTCCTAACGCTGCATTTCCGCTCGGCCAATTTTACAGTGTTTTGTTCGGGGCCCGGGACAAGCCCGCACAATTCTGGAAATAGACGTTTCCATTTTCGACGTCGCCTATTAGAGTTCCCATTCGTTGATAAGACGCCGTGAAATTATTGTGCAGTGATGCGTGCACATTATCCGACGATATAGGAGAGGTATATGGGAGGAACTGTGGCGGGAAGGTTTTGAAGTGAGACGTCTATATAGTTTGTGGGGTCAGACGGAGTGGTATTTCCTGAACATGCAGCGAGGAAATCCAGAAATGGCATGCCTTTAACAACGCACCTTAATGTCTTTTAATCTCACGCTCGCGTTTCACAGCTGACGTTTGTGGGTGGTTATTTTGTGTTCGTGGTTGGTTTACGTGAGTCGGAAGGTCTCTGCATTGCCATATCACTCTTCGCTACCACACGCATGTCCATGACACGGTGGGCGTTAACAAGGATAATACTTGCAAAAGGCACACGTGCAATAACTGCAATTCACGCAAAATGCCAGTAGGGAGTGCAAGTGAATAATGGATTTCTAACAGAATTCTAGTCTTTATCGTTTGTGTAAATAGGCATGAAGAGCCATGTCACACGTATCGTGCACGTGGCAACTACTCCTCTAGTTTCAGTTTCAATTTCATTTATTATTCCAATTTGGGCAATTTGTTATTAAACAGCGGCACAAAACACACATCACAGACCTGACCTGCCGCCCCCCTCCCCCCTCCCACACGCACACACGCGCGCGCGCACACACACACACACACACACACACACACACACACACACACACACACACACACACACGCACGTGCACACACACACACACACACACACACACACACACACACACACACACACACACACACACACACACATGTATATATAAAAGTCATCAGCACATCACATACCTGAAGAACTAAATACATAAGAAACTGCATGTAGATACAAATGTAAATATGAGGTTAGCGACCTTAACGGCTTAACACATCTCGTACCTTAAGTACACATACCTCTACATACACGTACTTGAAATCGTAATTATGTTTCCGCACTCACCAGTTTCATCTCCTTCTTGGTGCGCCGCCCCAGGTCGACCTTCTGCTTGTCATACAGCTTGAGGGCCACAGTCTGACCTTTCAGCATACCCGTCTGGGCAAACACTTGGGTGTACGAGTTGCGAGACTCCGCCGAGGCAAGGCTGACCACCTGAACACATGATATGAAACCGAATACCAATTATTATTTTGTACCGTTATCTCTCGCCGTAGTTTATTTATGAAAGCCAGTTTGTCTTTTCTCGATAACCGCTACCAGTGATGCTTTGGCAGCTGACCCATTGTGTGAGATGTGGGTGAAAACAGGAAGGTAAAGATTTGTATGGAAATGTGGGCGATGGAGTGGTTACATTTGGATTTACAGGGGGCAGTGGGGGTGGTGGTGGGGGGAAGCCGGGGGGGGGGGGGGGGTGCTTTCCCACATACTAAGGGAGATACTGAGCAAAAAGTAAAAAGCCAGATAAACCTCTGGCTCAAAACCGGGAACTGAACTCATTCCCCAAGCAATGACAGTCCAACGCTCTATCGGTTCTCCCATGTTTAAGGGGCAAAACTGGTCTCGATTGGATTTGACTGCCCTACAGGCTTCCAGGCACTCTAACAACGATTTGCATTGTGTCAGTGTCTTTCGCACTATTCAAACCCCGGCTAGGGCCAAGTATTTGTGCTGGCCTTTTTCTCGTTGCCCCGTCTTTGATATCACCCATACGTGGAGGAAATTGACGTTAAACTCCGAAACACCCTCACCTACACCTACCCCGCACTATTCAAACGCAACCGCGAACCTACGGTTGATAACAACCAAGGCTTGGAGTGAAGCGTGTCTATTGAACCTTTCCGAACGCTCATAGTAACAGCTGCTAGGGTCCACATACGGTTACCCTGCCTTCCTTGCAGGCAATTGGTTTAGGAGATGATATGTTGCAAATATTGCTGTATAGTGTTTATCTTTGTTTTACCTAGTTGTAATTACTATTTATTTTCTACGCTTTTTTTGTAATCGGCAGTTCGAGAAATTAGCCTGAAGGTGCAGCGTCTCCTGCATGTCCTGGGTTTATACCGCTCCGTAGACCAGTTTGCGTTATTTGTCCAACGTTACATTTTTTTCATGTAGTGCAGACACACTCAGTCGTGAATATTATTAGTCTTTGTGGCTTGCGCGGTTTTAAGCTCTAAAAACACACTCTGCCTTCCTTGCAGGCGGCAGGTTGTTTGCACTTCTATCAGAAACGTGTTCAAACTACATGACCGTGACGACTGTCTGCATCAGCGACTTAAGACACCTGTTTCTTTTATTTGCACCGTTTTATATCTTTTTCGGGGCACAAATATATATTCAGATATAGACATATACATCCGGAAAATACAATCGTACCTATCCATACATAAGCAAGTCCGTGCATTATTATACGCGCATACAAGTGAGTGAGTGAATGAGTGAGCTTTTAGGGCTTAACGCCGTGCAAGCCACAAAGACTAATTCGCGGCGGAGTGTGCCTGCACTACTTGAGAAAAGCCAAAACTGTAACGTTGGACAAAGGATGCAAACTGGTCTGCGGGGCAGTATAAACCTAGGACATGCAGGACACGCTCCACCTATATGCCCATACAAGGGTGGATAGGTGGACGTTTGGGTGTTTAACGTCCTTTTCCACCACATACGGGTGATATCAAAGACGGGGCAACGATGAAAAAGCCAGCGCAAATATTTGGCCTCAGCCGGGATGCGAACTCAAGACCCGAACATTAGAAGTCCAACGCTCTACCATTCGGCCACCCCGGCTCCGCACGCGCATACAAAGCAACACATACACAAACAAAAACCAAAAAAGGAAAGGACAGCATACATATGTCTCTTCCTAGTTTCTTTGTTCCTAAGTGAAAAACCACAGTTAAATCTGAAACTGAAAAAGCTATAATGCTGTCTCTGGAGATGTTTACACAAACATACACTTTGGCCATTAGATTTTACTGCGTCGTTCACAAGCAGACAAATTTCGATCGATGGATTATCAGAGAAGCAAAAAGAAGGAGTCAGACAAGAATCCCCTCTGTCTGGCTGTGTATTTTCTTTGTCATTACGCCGAGTGATTGGGAATTAGAACACGAGATTGACTCTCTGGCTGACGTATTGAACGGCCAAACTCTTTTTCTAAGCGCTGGGTACAGTGGGATAGATTTACCACTCACGCATGCGCCATGATCAGAAATAAACGTAATGTGATTCTGTTTACTGAAGCAATAATGTCAAGGGTAAGCCATTCCACAGGAAAACACTGGGTCTGTCTCTCTCTCTCTTTCTCTTTCTCTCTCTCTCTCTCTAAGTTGCAATATTTGCTGTATATGCGCTAAGTATCTATGTTTGTTTTACCTAGTTGTAATTGTTATTTGTTTTCTATGTTTTTGTTGTTGTTGTTGTTGTTGTTTTGTAATCGGGAGTTCGAGAAATTAGCATGAAGGTGCAGCGTCTCCTGCACGACTTACTGTCCTAGGTTTATACTGCCCCGTAGACCAGTTTGCATCATTTGTCCAACGTTACATGTTTTTTTTTTTTTTTTTTTTGATTGTTTTTTTCACGAAGTGCAGGCACACGTAGCCGCGATTTAGTCTTTGGTGCTTGCGCGGCTTTGAGCCCTAAAAATCTCTCTCTCTCTCTCTCAGTCTGTGGGCCGCTAACTCCTTTCCTGTACGTGACTCGATAAGTGGTGTCTGTAAGCTGGCAGCCTAAAATCAATGTCTGAAATCTGTCACGGTTAGAGAAAATACGTGCTTTCGTCGAAGCTAGCATGTCAGTTTTGGTGGTAGACAATTCCATTAAGTTATTGGACATTGCGTAAGCTTCAGGCAGAGAGAAATATAAAAAACACATGATGTCTTGGTCTTAGGCGGATGCCCCCCCATTCCCCCCCCCCCTCTCTCTCTCTTTCTCCAACTTACCGGCCAGCCAGGATGCTCTAAACACACCTTCGTTTGTGCCTTACATTCACTACAGTTTTTATATGCCTAGTTTAGTTTCAAATAGAGAAGACACGCTCAACTTAAATTACTTTTTTTTAAGACAGTAGATGACAATTTCTTGCTATTTCTGTTAATTCCTACAGCTTCTCCTGAAGTCCTCAAGCCCCCAAAATTCAGACAAAGTTCACTCTAACGTCTCGACTCCGCGTCTCCGCTGCATGCAGATTTCACTCTCTATGCTCATTTGCATCCTCTTTGTGAAAGGGAGTGATCTCCCCTGATAAAGAAAAAATAAGCAGGCAGGCAGGCAATCTAGGACAAAGTGACGCCCTTAATTCTAAGAAACCACATTTGTTTTTGTTTTTTTTATCCGTCCTTTTCTTTCCTCTGTTCTTCTCTGAGCTCTTCGTGTGGGAACGAGGCTGGGAAACTATTCAGCAGAAAACAGAAGCTGAGTGATAAAACGTGTTGATCGTAACATATCATCGTGTTATGAACGGAGGCCGGAAAACGATAAGAGATTTCTCCCCAACAACGCGACGGCCCCAAAATCAGGCCCTCGTTGCATTTAATTGACTTGGTAATCAGATCTTCGGACTCGGTTCCCTCAGCCTTCGAGACAGATATATAAGGAACGGGACCAGGCAGTAAACATTTAGAATCAATAGTAAATGTCGACCATCCTGTGAAGAGTGTTAGAACAATGACGTCACCGGGAGAGAAACGCCCTCTGGGTGTAAAGGCTGTACATTAGCAAGCCGACTTAACGGTCCAGACAGTAAACAAATAAAAAAAAACCTCTGTGTCAATGCGGCTGTGGATGTCTATGGCCTTGTTGGTTTGCTGATTCAGGAGGCTGATGATGTAGTGTCTGATCTTCCTGATCCTTTCTCCAGGTGGGAGGGGAGGTGGTGGCAGATGTAGGGGGGGGGGGAGGGGTGTGTGTGTGTGTGGGGGGGGGGTGTGTTTGGGGGTTTAACGTCGTTTTCCACCACATAGGGTGATATCAAAGACGGGGCAACGATGAAAAAGCCAGCGCAAATATTTGGCCCCAGCCGGGATCGAACTCACGACCCGAGCATTAGAAGTCCAACGCAGAGAGAGAGAGAGAGAGAGAGAGAGAGAGAGAGAGAGAGAGAGAGAGAGAGAGAGAGAGAGAGAGAGAGAGAGAGAGAGAGAGAGAGAGAGAGAATCAATGAAACTTTATTTTGCAATGGTAGAGTCAACTGACATCAGATAGGTCAGTTTTCATACCTGCCGTTGCTAAAAACTACTATTATCTAAGTAATAAAAAGTAAGGAAAACAAACAAATAAATAAACGCACAAAAGAAGAAGAAGGAGGAGCAGAACGGTCTCCCTTATTGTACGTAATTGTGTCATGCCACGACCCCCCTTTCCCCCATCCTTTTTTTTTTTAAATCTCCTCGAAACTGGCGCAAAAGTTGCACTTCACGTTCAAAATGCATTGAAAACTGATGGCGGAGAGTGCGCTTGCAAATTGAAACACTTTACCCATGACGGCTAACCGTTATCACGCCTCAAACAACAGCAAAATAACATCGAATAGCAACAAAATATACACCGACTAATGAAAAGCACTCCCCCCCCCCCCCCCCCCCCCACCACCTTCCCTACAAGACAAAACAGCGGAGCCAGTAACCGACAAACAAGCCTGCCACCCATCCCCGACGAAGTAATAAGGAACGACCCACTCAGCTAACCCACCGTCTCCGCCACACAAGTA
This sequence comes from Batillaria attramentaria, assembly GCA_018292915.2. Taxonomy (NCBI): domain Eukaryota; kingdom Metazoa; phylum Mollusca; class Gastropoda; family Batillariidae; genus Batillaria; species Batillaria attramentaria. The sequence goes on from JACVVK020000004.1 coordinate 9,088,319, forward strand.
CATCACTCCGACCTTGAGCCACGATTATCGCCTCTTTTACTCACCCCGCCATCGTGCGCATGCTTGTCGTTGGCAGCCAGTCCTCCGCCGCAGCCGTGCGTCAGGGTGATGGCTGACCATTCGATCTTCCACAGCAGTCCGTCGATTTCCTGCTCATAGCGCCAGTTTCTGCGACACCGCGAGAAACAGGGGAAGTCACCGTTACAGTGCCAGGGGGAGGTAAAATGTTTAATCAGGAGTGACATTCGTCTCACTCTTAATGTGTCTCTAGGGGAAGACGCTTTAGTCCACGGGGAGATCTGGGGGGTTCGGGATATCGGAAGTCGTTTGTAGGAGGCTGTAGGGTGAGTGAGAGAGAGGACAGAGCTGGTACGTGATTGCACACAGTAAACTTTCTAAAGTGCGTTTTCGATCCCTTCCCTCCGATCCTGTCTGTCTGTAGCATGTAGCGACAATTCGCCCCTCACACCTAAAAGCTCCCCCTCCCCCACCCCCTCCCGAAAAAACAAACAAACAAACAAACAAAAACAACACCCCCCAAAAAACAAACAAACAAACAAACAAACAAAACAAAAACCCGAAACTAAGGAAAAAAACCAGGACAAAACCAAAATTATTAACACAAAAATAAGAAAAACCAAACAACAACAACAACAAAAATACCCCCTTAAAAAAACCCGCACAAAACAAAGAAACAACGACAACCAAAAAGCCCGCACAAAACAAAACAAAAAAGACAAAAACAAAACAAAAACATAAAAAACCCACAAACAAACCAAGAGACAAAATTCGAAATACGACCCCCCCCCCCCTTCAAAAAACAAACAACAACAACAACAACAGTAAAAACAACAACCACCCAAATCAACAAAAACCAAGGAAAAACCCAAACAAAATACAAACAAAACCCAAACCGAAACAAATAAAACAAAACAAGCTCATTGGCCCATCACGAAAATTTAACTGCATTCTCGAAACAAGACCAAGAGTTAACAAGCATGATTACACACACACACACACACACACACACACACACACACACACACACACACACACACACACACACACACGCACGCACGCACGCACGCACGCGCGCGCACACACACACACACACACACACACACACACACACACACACACACACACACACACACACACTGAGAAACAAGACCCCCCCCCCACACACACACCACACACACGCACACACACACACACACTAAGAAACAAGACCCCCCCACACACACACACACACACACACGAACACACACACACGAACAACAGCCACAATAGCATCCCTCACCTGTAGACAATAAGTTCAATGGTGATACTGACTAGCCCCCCCCCCCCCCCCCCCCCCTGAGTACACACACACACACACACACACACACACACACACACACACACACACACACACACACACACACGCGCGCGCGCGAACAACAGCCACAATAGCATCCCTCACCTGTAGACAACAAGTGCAATGGTGATACTGACTAGCACAACACCCCCGAGTACACCCAGTACGATCTCTTTCACGTAAGCTGCAACAGATCGACAAACAGTAGTCAATTTCATACTTCAGTGATTGCCTGTCAGTACTGTACGGAGATTTGACTATTGCGTCATATGACTTGGTCGAATACCGACGATTGTTTCCGTTTATTGACGGATCGCTTCATGGAGCAACCGGATACGAAGACAGGCGGGTCGGGTAAAATAATCAATCTGGTGCGCTGTTGCTGCAGATGCAAATTAAGTTTGGCAATTTTGCTTCAGCGGCTGCTTTGTTGCAAAGACGTGTTTCTGCTTACCGAGAGAGAGAGAGAGAGAGAGAGAGAGAGAGAGAGAGAACGGTGGATGTTTTGGTGTTGTAAAGTTATTTAGTTAGTTTGTTAGTTTGGGCTGTACGCCGCGCAAGCAACAAAGACTATTTCGCGGCTAATCAAGTTCCTTCTTCGCCAGACTAAAATAAACAGGAAGACAATAAAACAAGATGTAAATTTATATACAAAACATCTATTCGGTTTAAATAATAAACACGTTTCACTTCTTTGTACATCGAACATATAGAGGCCGAGGATAGTCCGTATTACTTGAGGTGCCTAAATTTTATAGGACAGATTTGGCTCTTTCAAGAAGCTAAAGATGCTGTCAGGGGGAACATCCCGGAACAACATCTTCAAAGAATCTGCGAGGTAATGTTTTACGCGAATCTCGGCAAGATCCACGTACGAGATTAAGGAATATGCGACTGTAAAAGAGAGAGAGAGAGAGAGAGAGAGAGAGAGAGAGAGAGAGATTTCTTGGACAGTTATTTTTTCTTTCTCTGCCCTGGATATTAGACGTCCAGAGTAACAGATTAAGGCCAGGCGGAATCCGCGAATCCCCGAATCCGAGTGACAGATTAAAGACGTGTGGAAGTGCTGTTTTACGATTTACAACAGAACTAATGAATGGGTGAGGTGGGGGCGTGGGGGTTGAGACCAGTCTCTCTTGACAAGTCGTGTCGAGAGAGAGAGAGAGAGAGAGAGAGAGAGAGATTACTTCGTGGAGGGATGCAACGCTCCATGTGGTAACCACACATCGGTTCTGCCAAGGGTGGCTGCCCGTTTGCCCATGGTATGGTCTCTCCATCCAGCATCTTGAACACCTTCAAAGCAGGGGGAAAAAAAAGGCCCGTCTGCATGAAATTCTGTTTAGCTGTTCAAACGTGATAACTCTAAACGCGAGCCCGTACCTTCTACATTTACGTCAACATATTGATTGTTTATCACAAAGTTCCAGTGAATTTGTAAAGCCGGCTCTTAACTGGGCACGGCGGAGCGCCACAGTACTGTCCACAGTTGTGACACAGTTGTGATCTTGGGGGTTTCCGCCGCTGTGGCGTCATCACTGACAGCAACCTGGATTTCAAATAGCCACAACTGTGACTGTGGTTTCCACAACAGATTCTGATTGGCTGTACTACGTCACTCGGCGCGCCAACGTGGCAGACACTGAGTGCATCTTCAATCGGTTTGTCACCGAGCACAGCTGTGTTCAGTTTTGCAGTTAGTAGACACACCGAGCACAACGACTGTGATGTGAACGTGTGCCCAGTTAAGAGCAGGCTTAACGGATATCAGAAACGCAGTTTGGTAGCTGTCACAGTAACATTCCGTATCACTACATTACTTTCCAGTAGGGACCACCGAACCTTGTTACGCATGCAAACGAATTCCATGGTAGTAAACTATCGAAGAAGCCGCGGAGAAAGAGAATACGGGACTAAATCCATCCATTGTCACGCTTGATTGAGCGTGACTTTTTACAGGACTTGGCCCTTAGTACCGGGTGATTTACTGGCACGGCACGTGATTATGGTCATCGGGGCTCGATTGGAAAGTTAGTGAGACCAGAGGTCTTCCTGCGTGTACGGCCTGTGGGGATATTCTGTAGCGCTGAAGAAAAGCTGTCTTGTGTTTGTCGTGTGTTCTGTCTATCAGTTTCCGCAAAAGCACTTGATTTACATCTATGCTAATGCTGTTAACACTAGAAATGGCAAATATGCACTACCCTATAATTATAACCTCACAAGGGCAGACCAGTACTAAAACTAAAATTAAACTTATGAAGGTTAGTTAATCGTCTGGATTGCTCTAGTCTAAGATCCATTCCCGTAGACGTTGACGCGAAATACCCCCTTCCCCACCACACACACACACACACACACGCACGCACGCATTCACGCACACACACACACACACACACACGCGCGCGCGCGCGCGCGCGCGAATGCACGCACGAAATTCCGCGCACACACACGCACGCACGGATTCACGTATACACACACACGCACACGAACGAACGAACGAACACACAAGACCAACTCTCTAGCATACCGGCAAATCCCCGGTCGCGTTCATCTGAAATTCTGCCACTGGTTCCATACTGTAGTTGTACTGCTCGGTCGGCTGGTACTTGAGGGCCAGGAGAGTGAAATGACCCTCAGCATCACCGTTCATGTCAATACGCGTCTCGTAGCCTAGCACACCTACAATAACCACAAACAGAAGAAGGACGTAATCAGCGTTCCTGTCTAGTAATAATCACAATAATAATACTGACGACTTTTAGAGTGCCTGTTCTGAAGAGCTCTAGGCGCTTGCATGTTTGTTTTACTTTTCATATCGTCTAATGCTTTTTAAAAGAGGGAACGAGAGGCGGTGAAAGGTGAAGGGCAGGCTGTGAATGAAGGGGGACGTGTGTGCGTGCGTGCGTGCGTGTGTGTGTGTGTGTGTGTGTGTGTGTGTGTGTGTGTGTGTGTGTGTGTGTGTGTGTGTGTGTGTGTGTGTGTGTGTGTGTGTGTGTGTGTGTGTGAGAGAGAGAGAGAGAGAGAGAGAGAGAGAGAGAGAGAGAGAGATTTGGACAGTTTTTTCTTTCTTTCTTTCTTTCTTTCTTTCTGTCACCGCCCTTGATATTAGACGTTCCGAGTAACAGATTAAGGTCAGGCGGACTCCCCGGATCCGAGTGACAGACTAAAGGCGTGTGGAAGTGCTGTTTTACGATTTGCAACAGAACTAATGATTGGGTGAGGTGTGGGCGTGGGGACTGAGACCAGTCTCTCTTGACAGGTCGTGTCGCTTCCACATCGTGCCCAACTGCTCCTGTCTCCACGGTCTTGTGCTGTTCACTCATCTCACTTTCCAGGGGAGCCATTGTGGCCGAACGGTAGAGCGTTGGCCTTCTAATGCTCGGGTCGTGAGTTCGCATCCGGGCTGGTGCCAAATATTTGTGCTGGCTTTTTCATCGTTGCCCCGTCTTTGATATCACCCGTATGTGGTGGAAAAGGACGTTAAACCTCCCAACACCCACCCATCCCATCTCACCTTCCATACCAATCTCCGCCAGTCACATTTCGCTTTCTGTATGCAGAAAAAAATGACTTTGTTGTACGGACCCCATGTCCTCCCCAATTCTCCAAGGGGAGCCGGGCTAGCCGAATGGTAGAGCATTAGACTCTCAATGCTTGGGTCGTGAGTTAAGTTCGTGTCCCGACTGGGGCCAAATATTTGTGCTGGTCTTTTTTTTCCCCCCTCGTTGCCCTATCTTTGATAACACCCTTACGTGGTGAAAAAGGACGTAAAATTCCCACCCACTTACCCACTCACCCTTCCCAATTCTCTTTCTTATTGTCGGCGTTTTGACTGCTATGGTGTACATGCAGTTGTCGGACGCTTGGGTTGGGGTTCTCTCCGTGAGGCACGGTCGTGTCTGCTGCTGCTAGAATCAGTCTGACAACTAGTGAAAATCGGTCTTTCAACCAGGTAATCAGGATAATGGCCAGTGAGGGAGAGAGCAATGCTTGTGTGTTAAACCCTGTACAACAGGAGACGGGGCCGACTCCATCCTAACAGCGTCTCAGAGCTGGGTATTATCAATCCAGTTGTGGCTGGAAAAAGCCACCTCAGCACTGTGGTCGCCTGCCATCTGCCACTAACCCACGCTGTGCGCCAGACAGCACGTGACTCCTCGGCTTAGTCCCACGACTGTGTCGGTGATGGCCATCCTGTTTTGCAAGTTTGATGGGTCGGAGAGGGAATCTGACTGGCCACTCTGTGCCACTCACAGTCCGCGAAAGGAGATACTCTGGAAGGTCAGTGGTAATGCGGTTTTCAAGCCGCCGTGCTGAAACGCCGGGCAGATGGATTTACATCATCGTTAGGCAAAAACTGGGTCGGAACGTTCGGTAAACCGAACTGTCAACGCCAGTCGCGCGTCTTGTAGTTGAGGGTTTGTCTTGAACTGCAGACTTATACACGTACACAGCAATAATTATATGATGATGATGTCTTGTAACGCACTAAAAAACAAAAACAAAAAAAATCCATGTGCAGCATGCTCGTAGCGCGGAGGGAAGGGGGGGGGGGATAAGTTTTAACAAAAACAGGAGGAGGGGGTGGGTGGGGTGGGGGTGGAGTCTGCAGGGGGGGGGGGGGGGGGAGTCGGCATCAGAACTTTGAGAAGAGATAGGTCTTCAGGTGGCTCCTGAAAGACTCGGTGGAGGTGCTGGATTTCAAGGAAGGTGGCAGAGCATTCCACGGAGCAGGGGCAGAACACTTGAAGGAGTGAGCTCCAAAGCACTTCTTGGTGGTGTTATCGTGAAACCCAGGAATGGACAAGCGGGGCTGAGATGAGGAACGAAGAGTGCGGGATGGAGTATATGAAGGGATGAGCTCAGAGAGATACTGCGGGGACTTCCATGGACACAGGAGAACACAAGAGACAGAAGTTTGTGGTCAGTGCGAAGTTTGACAGACAGCCAGTGCAGTTCTTTCAGGATGGGAGTAACATGGTCTGATTTTTTTGACCGAGTCACAATTCGGGCAGCAAGATTATACATGTATTACATTACTTTTGCCTTTTTTTCCCCCTCTTCAGCATCATGATATCAGACCGCAGGTCCTGTGACGCACTCGCTCTCCTAGTTTCCAGAAATACCCCTCAATCCTTTTCTGACTTTAAGACTGAACTGAACCTCACTTTTGTCAGGAAATACCTCCGACATTTTGACAGTATCTTTTGTGCCAGTTTTGCTTTCAGCCAAAGTTGCTTGACTTTCACAGAAATAACCGAAGGTAATCAAGCAATTGTTCTGTTCAGCAGCCCCCGCCCCCCTCCCCCCCCCCACCACACCACCCCCACTCCCACCCCCACTCCGTCTCTCTTGTATAGTGCCTGATGTCTGACTAGAAAGGTTTTTTTTTTCCTTTCCAAAGAAATCGAATTCAGTGCGCACATAATATCAGTGACCGGGTAATAAAAATATAAGAAACTAGAGAAGATGTCTTTTTTTCCGATAGACTGAGAAATTTTCTCCTTCTCTCTTCTGGCACAGAGAGAGAGAGAGAGAGAGAGAGAGAGAGAGAGAGGGAGAGAGACTGCGTGTCTGGGAAACGTCAGAAGCAGTAATGACATACAGAAACTCGATCCAGGTTTGCCCAAGACAGTCCTGTCGTTCAAAAAGCGAAGATGCAAGATAGACGGCACTCCCTAATAGACCACCAGACTGTATCCGTTACCAATTTTCGCTGGGAGATACGTCATTATTCTTACACGGGTTTCTGTGAAATATGGCACTTCATCGTTTCGCAAGACCGCCCCCTGTCTACCAAACGAGGACTCGCTTAGGACTGTATCAGTGTGTATGACGGACATTCCAGCCGGTTGTCACCTCCGGATAGGATCCTTTACAATGTCTCTGTTCTCTTTATGTGGTGCATCGACCTCAGAAAGTGCAGAACAGTCACAGTGCTGCCCGTCTGATTTGTAGAGTATCGAGATCTGACCACGTTACCTCCTTTATTGCAAAGTTTGCTCTGGCTCCCCATTTCACAAGGGAGCCGTGAAAGCCTAGTCGTAGAGCTTTGAACTTTCAATCCCCTCGTCGTGAGTTCGAATCCCCGCTGGGGCCAAATATTTGTGCTGGCCTTTTTGTCATTGCCCCCTCTTTGATATCATCCATACTTGATGGAAAATGACGTTAAACTCCCAAACACCGCCCCCCCCCCCCTCCCCATTTCACAGAGAACCGGCTTCGGTTCAGTCAGTGGCGCTGTCCCTCAATACCTTTCTGATCTCCTTCACATCTATACTCCCTCTCGACAGTTGCGTTCATCCTGCAGATCTACATCATGTGGTCAGCGTTCCTTTTGTTACCAGGTCCCTGTAACTTGGAATCAGCTCCCTCTTTCAACCAGGAACAGCTCAAACAAAGACTCATTCAAGTCCAACTTGAAAACACACCTCGCTCCGCTCTGTGTGTGTGTGTGTGTGTGTGTGTGTGTGTGTGTGTGTGTGTGTGTGATATGTTACATCATTTTTTTCCTGTGTTTTATCGGTTTTACCCGTCTTGTGTTTGTTCCATCTGTCTTTTATCTGGTTTTATGTGTTCATACAAATAAACATATTTTTAACGTGAAGCGAGTAGAGCTTAGATAAGGTTAGGCGCTATATCAATATTCTATCATTATTACGTGCATTAGTGCAGGCTTTCCACTCAGTTACCGCTATATCAATATTCTATCATTATTACGTGCATTAGTGCAGGCTTTCCACTCAGTTACCGCTATATCAATATTCTATCATTATTACGTGCATTAGTGCAGGCTTTCCACTCAGTTACCGCTATAAAAATATTCTATCATTATTACGTGCATTAGTGCAGGCTTTCCACTCAGTTACCGCTATATAAATATTCTATCATTATTACGTGCATTAGTGCAGGCTTTCCACTCAGTTACCGCTATATAAATATTCTATCATTATTACGTGCATTAGTGCAGGCTTTCCACTCAGTTACCGCTATAAAAATATTCTATCATTATTACGTGCATTGGTGCGGGCTTTCCGCTCAGTTGCTTGATTCGCGAACTGAACCAACACTCACGCTCACGTGAAACACGTGCATTCACCCACACACTGACCGGCCATCAACACATTACACTTCGGCAGTGGTGTGAAGAATCAGCTCAGGTATTCAAGTTTTGGAATTTAGATTTGCATTTAGTTGTATGTGTTCATGTTTGTTAGGATGATGTATTTCTCTCTCTCTCTCTCTCTCTCTCTCTGTGTGTGTGTGTGTGTGTGTGTGTGTGTGTGTGTGTGTGTGTGTGTGTGTGTGTGTGTGTGTGTGTGTGATAGATAGATAGATAGATAGATAGATAGATAGATAGATAGATAGATAGATAGATAGATAGATAGATAGATAGATAGATAGATAGAGAGAGAGAGAGAGAGAGAGAGAGTGTGTCAGACATTTTTTTTATTATTGCATAGACCTATCGTCCATTACAATGGAGTGAGCGAAATAATCAGAGAGAGAGAGAGAGAGAGAGAGAGAGTCAGACATTTTTTATTGCATAGACCTATCGTCCATTACAATGGAGTGAGCGAAATAATCAGAGAGAGAGAGAGAGAGAGAGAGTGTCAGACATTTTTTTTTTATTGCATAGACCTATCGTCCATTACAATGGAGTGAGCGAAATAATCAGAGAGAGAGAGAGAGAGAGAGTGTGTGTGTGTGTGTGTGTGTCAGACATTTTTTATTGCATAGACCTATCGTCCATTACAATGGAGTGAGCGAAATAATCAGAGAGAGAGAGAGAGAGAGAGAGAGAGAGAGTGTGTGTGTGTGTCAGACATTTTTTTATATTGCATAGACCTATCGTCCATTACAATGGAGTGAGCGAAATAATCAGAGAGAGAGAGAGAGAGAGAGAGAGCATGGTGATGGCGTCACGCACAAGGAGTCCTCACTTACTTCTGTATGTTCTTCCTAGAAACTTGTCGATAATTGCTGTTCCATTTCTTGCACTCCCTCCCTCCTTGAGGACGTCGGCAACAGCCAGGGCATACAGATACACTGCATCGTACAAATACGCCGCGTAGTCTGTGATCTGTCGAAAATATTCGTGATTTTCATAAATACAATCGGATATTCGGCCTGTTCAAATTAATTTTCAGTCTCAAAGTATAGATAGTGCGTGTTTCAGATACATGGTGTGGATATTCCAAGCGAACATTATCAATTATTATCATCAACCTCTGCAGAAACGCTCTCGCATCCGCTGGTTGATCCTACTGGCCCGGGACAAAATGAGGTAGGTTTTGAGACCCCGGCCAATTCAACCACTGAGAACAGAATGTGAATTTTCGCCGTCTCGCGCCTCCTGTGGACAGCAGTGCATTGCACTGAGACCTCTGCTGGCTTTTAAGATTTCGAGCACTCTCAGGCAAACTCACAAATGCGACTCTTCAAATATGTAAGTAAGCTTCGGTGGAGTGCTGTAATTCTGGAATATAAAAGTTTTTATGTGTGTGTGTGTGTGTGTGTGTGTGTGTGTGTGTGTGTAAACACACACACACACACACACACACACACACACACACACACACACACACACACACACACACACACACACACACACACACAAACATCCAATTTGGCAGGTGCAGCGACATCAGGCGACTAAACGTACACATAAGCAGACTCAGCAGGAGCTAAGCAACAAAAGCTTGACGGTAAAGAAAAGTCTTCAAACTGTAATGTTTGCTTCTTTAATATTCAAACAGTTACACAAGCTACAGAGCAAAAGCCCCCCCCCCCCCCCCGTCCCCCCTCCCTCCCCCGGTTACCCGACCCCTTCAAGCTCTATGACGCCATACCAATGTGGAGACGGCGTTTACGTCGAAAAATTGCAAGAAGTCGAGCGTCGATAAACGCGTGTCATAGCCGTCGCGGAAAAAAAAAAAAGATTGGCACAGGATTTGACGGAGCGAACGGTTTTAGTAATAGTGCGCGTCGGAGATACCAGCCTATGATCGGAAAATCCCCGAACCGAACACTGATCGATGCAACAGCCGTCATTTTATTTTCCGCTCTTCACACATGAAATTAAACGACTGCTCACTTCGTTTCCTTGAGGAAAAAGATCTGTCTGTCTTCGAAATCGAAATGCGAATGCGTGATCGTTTACGAATAATTACTTTCTTTCTTTTTTTTAGGGAGAGAGAGAGAAATTTGATATTTCCTTGAATCAAATTCAAGAATCTTTGTATTCATTGTTTTTGTGTTTTACGCCAAGCCAAAAAATACAATCTGATTTCTATCAGGCAATGCAGTTTAAATTGAATATGATTGAATGTTGAATTGAATACAACATTGAAATAAATCGAATTAAACTGATTGCATTGAATGTTAAAATTGAATTGAGTAGTGAAGTGAACTGAATTGACTTTAATTCTACTAAACAGGCTCCGCATGTGCAAGTCGAGGTTAAGGAGTTTAGCCCCGGGTTAGAGTCTAACCTCGAACTAAACTAGCTCTAGGGTTTTTTTTTTGTTTTTTTTTTTGGGGGGGGGGGGGTTGTTTTAAACCAGGAAGCGGGTCCATTCCAGCAAGATGCTAAAGCCGTTATAGGATTTATTTCTTCCTTTCTTTGCCTCCTTTTTATGTTGTTTCCATAGTAATGGAAACAACATAATAGGACGGGCTAAAATTTCCACGTTCATAGGCAAGCATCTGTGGTACAAACGCACGTCACTGCCGATCTCCCGCAGAGACGATTATGCAAGTGTAACTCTGACAATGACGTAAGAAAACCTGCGTCATCGATGCTGGCATGTATGCTGTTCCGAACGCGCTTCTTCTCCTCACTGAGTGCCGTCTGTATGGATGTGTGTGTGTGTGTGTGTGTGAACTGATTGTGTCCGGGCCCGTTTCTTCGAAGATACTTAACCGAATGGCTTCAAATTTGGGGTATCCAAATTTATCAAAATGTTACATTAGACGATTCAAGCGTGTGATGATTGCTTAAGTGATTTGGGAGTTATCGCCCTTTTGAGACAAGTTGGTTGTCTTTCGTGTACAGGCGTAATATTTATTTAAATCACTCAATTTTTTGGCAGTAGATAGCTTGAATACGGACTCTGAATTGATTCACTACTAGAAAATGGTCGCTCTTATAGTTTTCATGTAAACCGAGCCTGAGTTGACATTGCATGTGAACCCAGTTCAGATGCCTATTTCTCCGAAAATACTGAACCGATCGATTTCAAATTTGGGGTTTCTAAATGAATCAAGATTGTTGAATAGAAGGCCCGATCCAGGTACGATTGCACACATGATTTGCGAGTTATCGCCCTTTAAAAAAAAATGGCTTTCTGGCGTTTAAAGGCGTAATATTTACCTAAACCACTCCAATTTTGGGACATAGATAGCATGAATACGGACTCTCAACTGAGTGAATTTTGGAGGTTGTCGCTTTTATACTTTTGGCGTAAGCCGTACCTGATGAAAGTGCAGGTGAACACACTTTAGATCTCAAAATCGCTCCTACTATACATAGATAATGAGCCTGGGGTGCCATAAAAAATATACAAAAAAATTAGAAAAATTCACTGCAGCCGTTGTCGTCAGTTGACTCGAAAATTTGTACTCGAAGCACATTTCCTTTACACAAGCCACACGCCTCACAAACATCGCAGAAAAGGCACACGCGCACTGACGCAAAACTGTATCAGCGTCAGTTTGCCGACGTCATGTTTGATTGACGTGGGGGTGTGTCGTCACTTTTCGGAAGTTCTCTATTTGTAGACGGGGAAAGCGGGAGTTTCATTGATGTAGTGAGCTTTGTTTTTCCCACCGACTCTCACTCAATAGCATAGTAGAGTGAGAGAACACCACATAGGTCTCAATGGAGCACATGCACAAACGCGGCTCGCGCAAGTCTGCGTGCGTGCGTGCGTGCGTGCGTGCGTGCGCGCGTATGTCTGTGTGTGTCTGTGTGCGCGCGCGCCCAGCAGACATAACACATAGTGAAAAAACGTTCGCCGCGCAGACTTGTCTGTTAAACACATTGAGCCGGTATAAATTCGATCTTTACACTGCGCAGCAGCAACACTTCAATTTTTCATGGGGCTGCTTTCATTGCAAGAATTGTATCCGAGTCAAAGTTATTACGTCAAATGTATTATGCGTCATCCCAATGAGGAAAACGTCATAGATTTCAAAGAAAACAACTTGACGTCTCTCTTCCAAAACCAAGATTGGTCTGACAAGTCCGGTCAGTTGTTTCCATTCAGAGAGAGAGAGAGAGAGAGAGAGAGAGTGTAGTGTGTGTGTGTGTGTGTGTGTGTGTGTGTGTGTGTGTGTGTGTGTGTGTGTGTGTGTCCTCCCGAATACATGGCATTACAAAAGAACGACCGTGACGACAGCAGGTGATTAAATAGAAACAACATATTGGGCTGGTCAGTGGCCATCTTGTTTTTAATAATTTTTTTTGTTGTTTCTTTTGTTCTAGGTTAGGCCAGTAGCTGTGGGTTAAATTAACCTCGACTTTTACATTCGGGCCCCTGATTTTGACTGAATTCAGTCGATCGGTTAATGGCACTAATTTCCTAAAATTTGCACAGACCTTTTCCCAGAGCCACTTAAAAAGTTGTTGTTGTTGTTGTTGTTGTCTGTCAACTCACCCTCGCAGTGTACATAAAAACACCCTGCCTATCACACATGCACTAAAACATTTTCAGTACATCGGAACAACACACAACGTGGCCTTACCAGGAGAGGTGCCCCTAGTGGATTAGAAAACTTCAGCACGTGCTTGTTGTAGTATTTGACGTGGTTGTGGAACTGCTCCACGGTTTTTGTCGTTCTGGACACCGCGGTGGGCCTTATGATCAGCAGTGACCGTTCTCCGTTCTTGAACCTTCTGACGTCGTCATAATCATAAGTCACTGTGAGAGATTGAACAGTTTGGTGATTAGGCAAGGCTGGTATGTAGATTAAGAATAATAATAATAATAATATCAAACGGACCGACTCTCCTCCAAGGGTTTTCGTTCTTGGAGTGATAATTTCTTTTTCAATCTTCAAAGATTCAAGGGGAGCTGGGGTGTCCTAGTCTGGATTAGGCCCGTAGACGTGGGTTAAATTAACCTCGAGTTTTATATACGGGTCCAGACAGGTTACAAAGCGACACGGGATTAGCTTACGTCTGAAGTATTTATTTGGTGCGTCCTCGAGAGTTCTCGTGCGATGATCGATGAAAATGACGATGTATTCTCCGGTCTGCAGCAGTCCCCGGTCATCGAGGTTCCACATCATGTCCACCATAGCATTCCGCTGACCGAAAAACACGTACACTGCAACATGGAGGACCAGTTATCAGCTGCCTGCAAGTCAAGGCCAAAATAAAGGAGAGAGAGAGAGAGAGAGAGAGAGAGAGAGAGAGAGAGAGAGAGAGAGAGAGAGAGAGAGAGAGAGAGAGAGAGTCAAAAATTTATTGTTTATGCCGACGACCCTTGACAATCGACCCGGTGGTACTCACACCCATACACAGCAGGAAGCTGAAACGTTCAACATAATGAAATTACACAATTCAGAAACTTACAAAATATAATACAAAATACAATACGAAATATGAGTGAGATGCACTCAAAAATATCAGTGTACAGAGAGAGAGAGAGAGAGAGAGAGAGAGGGTGGAAGAGGTGGGTGGGTGGGGGTTGGGGGGTGTCGTCGCAATCAGATTCTTTTTTTACAGTGCTCATTCTGGAACTGATAGCTCCAAACACATTGATTTTTAGCAGGTCTGCAGTGGGTTGAACCGGATATCAGACCTGATTTGTTGGAGCTGTCTGTAACAACTGGACAGACTGCATTCAACCAACACCCCCTCCCCCGCCTGCCTGTCTTTTTCCCGTGCACGCTACCCCATTCCCCTGCACCGGTCCTTCCCGAAAACCACTGCCACCATCCTGCCCCCTCCCCCCCCCCTCCCCGTCCCCTTCCCCGATCTCGCCTGGGAGTGAAAAATCCGTTGCAGCTTTTCCTTCTGATAATTATTCCCCTTATGCGACGGAAACCACAAAACCCCATCCAATCTCCAAGCCCTACCTCGCGTCTCTACGTAGGTGTCCTGTATGATCTCCGGGAAGGGGTTCGGAGGGTAGAGCGCGATGTGGGGCTCCTTGAACACCTTCTCGTGGTTGATGGTCAGGTTGTAGATTTCAGCCAGCTCCCTCAGCTTCTTCGCCGCGCTCTGCTGCGCATGGGAGGAGCCGACGATGACCGAGAAACGCGTCCAGTTGAAGTGCAGCATGAGGGAGACAATGGAGGTGGCCACTGCGGCAGCAGGGGGTCTGGTCCGCGCCACCGTCGGGTAGTTAGCCTTGTCGCTCACTTCGTCATCTGCGCATTTCTGTTAAAGAAGAAGAAGAAAATTTAATATTGATACGAAACATCTCACGTGGGTAAGCGGTGGTCTAATAGGTAGCGCGTCGGATTTAGCCGCTGCGCTACTGAACGGCCGTCACCAACGTCACGGCGATGAAGCGTGGATTCGAGCCCAGGTCGAGCTTGTGATGTGTGATACCGGCTTTTCCTGGCTACCGAGCTGCTCATCGGGGGTTTCTCTCCGGGTTATCCGGCTTTTCTCCCCAAGCAAAATTGTAAAAAATATAGGATAGGTATTGGGTGGCGCTGCACCCCGGGGGCAGCAGCCCGAATTTCGCGAAAGGGATAATAAAGTAGTAAAAAAAAAAAATAATTGTGGCGCCTAGAGCTTTCCTGAATGGGCGCTCTGTTTTTATTCTTCTTATTACTATGTGAGCCGGGGTGGTCGAATGGTAGAGCGTTGGACTTCTAATGCTTGGGTCGTGAGTTTGTATCCCGGCTGGAGCCAAATATTTATGCTGGCTTTTTCCTCGTTGCCCGGTCTTTGATATCACCCGTATGTGGTGGAAAAGGACGTTAAACCCCCAAACACCCACTCTCTTATTATTATCTTCAAAGTTTGAATTCCCGAGAATCAGGCGGAAGTATAGAAATAAACACGATTATCTGCAGTGGCAACAGTAACTCCTCGTGGTTTGACGTTTTACGCGCAACACCCCAGGACATCCCACCGCCGGATTCCAAAACACAGGCCTGATCAGTTATATGTGACCCGTTCTCACAAAAGGGACCATAAGTCGAAAATTATCAATTTTGAGATATATATTACACTGCAATCTACTGGTTATGCAGTTTGATTCAATATAAGAACGAAACCCGTACTACTAAATTTGACAGAGATATCAGCAGTTGAAGTTGGCTACTCACAAGGCGGCCATACTGACCCCCGGCACTCTTGTCGCCTGTAGCGGCGTTCGGCCTAGCGCGACTTACGGTCCCTTTCGCGAGAACGGGTCACATATAGATCGCTTTTCCTCCCTAGAGAAATCCCCGATGACAACGTGTACGTCGATAAACTGAATAATGCTGTACGATGACAAGGTCTGGCAAAGAACACATAATAATAATAATAATAATTTATTTATATAGCGCTTAATCTACATGTGAGGTAGTTCGAAGCGCTTAGAGCACAGGTAAAGAGACAGATAGACGTGAAGGTTCAGGGCCAGGGCAACTGCATGTATGGTACTTAATAAGGCGATGGAGAAAGACGGAGGGAGGTTAGGCGGAGCTTTGAGATGAAAACAGGTAGGTTTTTAGATTTGTTTTGAAGGTTTCGAGGGAGGTTGACTGGCGGAGTGAAAGAGGCAGAGAATTCCAGGCTTTTGGACCAGCGTAAGCGAAGGCTCGAGAGCCAACAGAAGAAAGTTTAGCGCACATCCGTTTCAACATTGTTTTTGGCGTCTCTTTGATACAAATGCGAACAACTATGCAGACAACGAGGGTTCCACTTGATTGTATAGATCGACTGGGTGTTACAGACCTAATAAATATAATAATTATTGCCCTCGTGTACCAGTCGTAGGTCTTGATATATTTCGCGTCTGATAACGAGTGCTATGTCAAACGTTAACTCTTTGACGACGGAGCGCAATTTCTGACACACGATTTCCTATAGGAAATCGTGTGTCAGAAATTGCGCTCCGTCGTCAAAGAGTTAACTGTGTTGGTTTTTGTATTTCCACTTCCTGTCATTATCAAAGGAAACAAGCTGGCCATGGGTCTACACCATCTTTCTGATTCTGTTTCAAGCGAGAGTATTTCATAGCGTGCATCATACATGCAGCAGATAGTACATCTGCAACTGGTCCGCATCTGGCAAATGTCATCGACGAACGTCAACCTTTAATATCGCAAACTCGATAACTTCTTTTTTATGCCATTCTGGAGGTTTTCAGCTGCTCTGCTATCCTGGACAGGGTGCCGCTGAAGCTGATTTGTTTTTTGTTTTTTTTTTGTCGGGGATTAAAACTGTCGTTTTTGCCTTGCAATCTACCAGAACAGTCTGTCGTATCAGTTTACATTTCCTACGACGATAACGTCACGTCACAAAATCGAATAAACATTACAGACTCCGAGGTCTAGGGACATCGCGAATACATCAACACAGTATAGTAGTAGCAATAATAATAATAATAATAATCACATTGATACAGGCACTTTATCCCAAATATTTGGCTCAAAGCGCCGCGAGGTGAACCCAACACGCACTCTCACGTGAATCACACGCATTCTCTCACACACTGGATTTGAACACATTACAATCGCGGGGTGCGGAGGGCCAGCTCAGCAAATGAAGTTTCGGAATTTCAGAATTGCATTTATTTATTTATTTATTTTTATTTTGTAGGCTGAACATTTCCAAAGCAGTATAGAGACATTGGCAGCCGGAGGGAGGTGGGGGGGGGGTGAGGGGGGGAAGGGGGGGGCGGGTAGATGGAGGAGTGGAGGGGGCAGTCAGGCGGGGGGAAAAAAGGTTAGTTATTCATAGAAAGCATTAATACAGATGAGTCAACATAAAAAAAAAACAAGCACGTAAATATATGGGCCACGAGGCTAGTGGGTGAGGGACATTACCACAAAAGAGGCAACACACAGAGGTCCTAATGGCACAGACCAGGCAAACGAAGACTTAGTTAAGAGAGCATCAGCATGAAAGCTACAGCGGCTTCATTTCGAGCAGGCGAAAAGTCCTGCAACTTTACTGCATGAATGCAAACCCTCTCGCTCGTCCGTTAAAAGAGGAGGTAATAAAGAAACAGGGGGCAATAACATGAACACAGGGAAACACTACATCGACAAGGTTAGTTAGTTATTTAGGGCTTAACGCCGCGCAAGCAACAAAGACTAATTCGCGGCTAAGTAAAAGTTTGCCTCTGCCAGGTCGTTAAAAGGGTAAAAAGCTATTCCGTAAAACAAGATGAAAAAAAAAAAAAAAAAAATCACGTCCAAATGAGATAAACACATCGACGAGGAAGAGGCTGTGGTTCCAGAACTGTTAAGTTGTAAGTTATAAGACATAAGTGTGGTGAAGTTTGAGCTTTCCAATGCCTCCAATGTGATAATGGTTCTTTTTGGAAAGTGCACAGGGTTGTTGGTTATTGGTACAACTTATGGTTATGGTCCCAATCGGAGTAAAGCAAATTCGGAGGGGGGAGGGGGGTGGGGGGGGGGAGCGCGTCGCCACAGTGCAGCGCCGCCCATGTTTTTTTCTTTCCTGCATGCATAGCGTGTGATTGTTTCTAATTCCGCGGCCTCTCTCGTAAGGAATGGGATTTTTAACGTGCACGCTTGGTGTTGTGCGTGCGTGTGTACACGAGGGCGAGACAGACACCGTAAACGAGTCTGCACGTGATTGTGACTCGATTTGGAAAGATGAGGGTGGGTGGGTGTTTGAGAGTTTAACGTCCTTTTTTTCGCCACAATAGGGATATATCAAAGACGAGGCAACGAGAAAAAGGCCAGCGCAAATATTTGGCCCCAGCCGGGATTCGAACTCACGACCCGAACATTGAAAGTCCAACGATCTACCACTCGGCCACCCCGGCTCCCCTTGGAAAGGTGAAAAACAAACAAACATAGGTGCATACACAAGCACATTAAATTTTCACATTACACGTTCACCATCATCGTGCTTCACAAACTCATGGTCTGTAGAAGTGATTGCAATTGGTTGGCTGGTTGTTCATGGGGTTCACGTTCTTTTCCACCACGTAAGGCTGATATATAAAACAACAACAACAACAACAACAACAACAACAACAACAAACGGGCCAGCGAGGAAAAACTCAGCACAAATGTTTGGCTCCGAGCCAGGATTCGAACTCACGACCCGGGCGTCGAAAGTCCAACGCTCTACCACTCGATCGACTGTCCCTGCAAAATGATTGCCAGGATGGGACGGAGAACGGAACTGTCGGACAGCGCGTCACGCTAACTGGACAGGCAAACAGCAAGACAGTCGCTCAGAGCATAATCGACACTGACTCTAAGTAAGCGCACTCGAGGAGCTGGTCGCCCGCCCATCAACACAGCAGATCCTGGGATACAGCTTACAGCGAGACCACGATCAGGAAGCCAGGATTCCGTGTTCGCTGTATTAATGGGCGGTCTGGAAGGATCTTCATAGCGCCTTGGCACACCAGGGACGGAAATTAACAAGGACACAGAGGTCTAAAAGGTTTAAAGGTGGAGTGACATCGCTCCATAGACTTCAGCGGCCAGGTTTTATCGGTCTGCTAGGGAACCGTGATTAGTATCTCTTTTCCTGACCGCTATGCTGATCCTGCGCGTGCAACGGGACTCTGGTATGATAATGTGTTAATATCCCGCGGAAGTACTGGCGGGGATAATGTTAATATTCTTTGGGAGAATATACTAGATCAAAGTGGGTTTTAGCTTGAGAAATGGGCACATGAATATTTCATGTGGCGAACTCACGCTTTCAGGGTTTGTACGCTCTGTGGAACATAACTTGTACTTATTGGTCACTAAGGTGCAGTTAGTTCGTGGCATACGTCCATTATTGTATCCCAGCTTTGTCCCGAAGGCTGGTCTGAGAAAAAGAGAATTAATTTTGGTCGGTTGTTATGGGGGTTCAGTTAACGTCTTTTTTTTCTGTGATACATAGACAGGGAAACGACCCCCCCCCCAAAAAAAAAAAAAAAATTTAAAAAAAAAAAAATAGAATAAAAAAAATAAAAAAAAATAAATAAAATAAATAAAATATAAAAAATACAGATAAATAAAACAAATGGAATTAATAAAATAAATAAAATTACAATAAACAAAATTAAAATAAACAAATTAAAAGAAAGAACTTGAAGAAAGAAAGAAAGAAAGAAAGAAAGAAAGAAAAGAAAGAAAGAAAGAAAGAAAGAAAGAACAACAAAAAATAAACAAAATAAATAAATAAATAAATAAATAAAACAGCACAAATTTGTGGCTGGCATGGCCCGAGCATTACAAGACAACTAAGCACATACACTGACGTCACGTGTGCCGGGCAGACATAAACATAAAGAACTAACTATGTATCTCGGTTGCGGATCTCTGCGGCCGTGTTCAAACCTTTAAAAATCCTTTCCCTGGCTGACTGGAACGCCGTGTTTCGCTGGCATGAGCTAAAACCATATAACTTTTTTCCTCCATGTTTTGGGACGGAGCCAGCACGTCTTATGCTGAACTGAGCTATGAACTCGACTTTGAGTACAGTGACTGGATCAAGTGATAACCAGACTCACAGTTCTAGAGCCCCCCCCCCCTCCCCCCAACACACACACACACACACACACACACACACACACACACACACACACACACACAATTCCAGAACCATTTTTTGAAATATTCTGCATACGGAATCAGGATGATAAAAAGTGTTGACAAAGCAGGTTAGCGAAGGCAGCATGTTGCAGACTTTCTCCCGACGCTTGAGGAGAATGTCCCCACCCTGCTAGTCACAGCTGGTCCCTCTGATCCTCTTCTAATTTCGGAGGGCGAAAACTGATCAAATTACGTTCCTCTTGGGTTGGCAATCGCCGCCCCACGGCCGTCACTGTAAAACGTTTGCCGCACGTTGGGGCTGCATATATCGGAAAGGGAAACCCAATTGTGTCTCGTTATTCGACCGGTGTGAGGGTGAGGTGCCATGATTTTGCTGTGGGTGTGTCTGTGTCTGTGTGTGTGTGTGGGGGGGGGAGGAGGGGGGGGTGTCCAACAGGCATGTTTCCGATCTAAATGAGACGCAGTTTTACAGGCGCGGTGTTCCGGAAATGGACGAAATGGTCTAAGATGTTTGCCGACACACGGTAAGAGTGTTTTCACGTGGAGAGGGGCGGTAAAAAAGATGCGCGGCGCGTGTCTAAGTTATGTTTGCAGAAGCTCAAGCTGCGACTCCAGATAGCCCTCCGCACTTGACAACATCTAATCAAGGTTTTCAAGGACTTCGGGAGTTGGGGGGAGGCAGGGGAGAAGAAAAGAGCGAGGCGAAGACTGTTTTGACACACATCTTTTTTTTTTCTTTTTTTTTGCGGGTTTAAACATTTGTGACTCTCCACCACGAAGTGAGTCGTCTTGTAACATGAACAAATAGCACAAGAAGAATCATTTCGTGGTGGAGGGTCACATTTTTTTTTATTCACATGAATTTGCAGGTCACCGTCAGACAGTATCTCAACAGAGCACAAGTCAGAATTTATAAGCTATGCACAATGCAAACCATGGAAATTTGTTCATATAAGCACGGTTATAAATTTTGACACACATCTGAATTTGGAAACAATGATGAAAAAGATGAATAAAGAAATAGACAAGGAGAAGATCACAAATCACCTCTGTCACGCGCGCGCGCGCGCGCGTGTGTGTGTGTGTGTGTGTGTGTGTGTGTGTGTGTGTGTGTGTGTGTGTGTGTGTGTGTGTGTGTGTGTGATCACATGTGTGCATTTACATTTTCTGAATGTCAAGTTGAGTTGTTTGCAACGGCTCATTGAAAACTGGCAATTCATTCATGTCAAACCGCTTCCGTTTGAAAATAAAGTTCGTTCGTTAGCTCTCTCTCCCACACGCCATCCCTGGCTTCGTCCACCACATCCACCCCCACCACCCCCCCCCCTCCCACCTGCCCCACCCCCTCAATTGCCCGCAAGAAACAACATCGAGAACAGCCCTCCCAAAGCAACCTTGCTTAGTTAAAAAACAAGATGGCCACTGACCAGCCCAATATGTTGTTTCCATTTAATCACCTGCTGTCGTCACGGTCGTTCTTTTGTAATGCCATGTATACGGGAGGACACACACACACACACACACACACACACACACACACACACACACACACACACACACACACACACACTACACACTCTCTCTCTCTCTCTCTCAATGGAAACAACTGACCGGGCTTGTCAGACCAATCTTGGTTTTGGAAGAGAGACGTCAAGTTGTTTTCTTTGAAATCTATGACGTTTTCCTCATTGGGATGACGCATAATACATTTGACGTAATAACTTTGACTCGGATACAATTCTTGCAATGAAAGCAGCCCCATGAAAATTGAAGTGTTGCTGCTGCGCAGTGTAAAGATCGAATTTATACCGGCTCAATGTGTTTAACAGACAAATCTGCGCGGCGAACGTTTTTTCACTATGTGTTATGTCTGCTGCGCGCGCGCGCACACAGACACACACAGACATACGCGCGCGCGCACGCACGCACGCACGCACGCACGCACGCACGCACGCACGCAGACTTGTCGAGCCGCGTTTGTGCATGTGCTCCATTGAGACCTATGTGGTGTTCTCTCACTCTACTATGCTATTGAGTGAGAGTCAGTGGGAAAAACAAAGCTCACTACATCAATGAAACTCCCGCTTTCCCCGTCTACAAATAGAGAACTTCCGAAAAGTGACGACACACCCCCACGTCAATCAAACATGACGTCGGCAAACTGACGCTGATACAGTTTTGCGTCAGTGCGCGTGTGCCTTTTCTGCGATGTTTGTGAGGCGTGTGGCTTGTGTAAAGGAAATGTGCTTCGAGTACAAATTTTGGAGTCAACTGACGACAACGGCTGCAGTGAATTTTTCTAATTTTTTTGTATATTTTTTTATGGCACCCCAGGCTCATTATCTATGTATAGTAGGAGCGATTTTGAGATCTAAAGTGTGTTCACCAGCACTTTCATCAGGTACGGTTTACGCCAAAAGTATAAAAGCGACAACCTCCAAAATTCACTCAGTTGAGAGTCCGTATTCATGCTATCTATGTCCCAAAAATGGAGTGGTTTAGGTAAATATTACGCCTTTAAACGCCAGAAAGCCACTTTTTTTGAAAAGGGCGATAACTCGCAAATCATGTGTGCAATCGTACCTGGATCGGGCCTTCTATTCAACACTCTTGATTCATTTAGAAACCCCAAATTTGAAATCGATCGGTTCAGTATTTTCGGAGAAATAGGCATCTGAACTGGGTTCACATGCAATGTCAACTCAGGCTCGGTTTACATGAAAACTATAAGAGCGACCATTTTCTAGTAGTGAATCAATTCAGAGTCCGTATTCAAGCTATCTACTGCCAAAAAATTGAGTGATTTAAATAAATATTACGCCTGTACACGAAAGACAACCAACTTGTCTCAAAAGGGCGATAACTCCCAAATCACTTAAGCAATCATCACACGCTTGAATCGTCTAATGTAACATTTTGATAAATTTGGATACCCCAAATTTGAAGCCATTCGGTTAAGTATCTTCGAAGAAACGGGCCCGGACACAATTCACACACGCACACACATCCGCACAGACGGCACTCAGTGAGGAGGAGAAGCGCGTTCGGAACAGCATACATGCCAGCATCGATGACGCAGGTTTTCTTACGTCATTGTCAGAGTTACACTTTCATAATCGTCTCTGCGGGAGATCGGCAGTGACGTGCGTTTGTACCACAGATGCTTGCCTATGAACGTGGAAATTTTAGCCCGTCCTATTATGTTGTTTCCATTACTATGGAAACAACATAAAAACGGAGGGGAAGGGGTAAATTCAAAATACTAAATCCTCCTGATGAACCTCTCGACTGCACATTTTCTTAGTTACGTCACCCCTGTCAAGAAACTCGGTTTTCTGTGCTTGCATCATTTTAAAAAAAAAAGGGGGGGGGGGGGAGGGGGGGGGGGATCCCCTAAGAAACGTAGTCTAGAGTATGAGACGCCCAGAAAAAAAAAAATTCTTTCCGTTGCTGATTTTTTTTCCCGGTTTGCAACATAAAAAACAAAAGTCATGTTAGACTCTTACCAGTACATATCACGATCTGAACAAAAGTTTTCGCGGTATCCATGTCATTCTGAGCGGATGCACGCGGTATTCAGTCGATACGTTCACCGCAACACAGACGCAGAATAATTCAACGATAAAATGAACGTTTGCAACCGGTGCGTGGCGGAGTTGTCCATTCACGTTATCCGCTGATGCGTTGAGGAGCGTGGGGTAGACAAGAATGATCCACCCACAAATAACATGCTGAAATCTCCTTGGCTTTAATGCACAATGCAGGAATGCATACTGCGTCTCTTTGTGTGTTTGTGTCGCTGCTATCACGATGTTTCCGGGTTGTTTAGATTAAAGTCCGAGACCATTTCACGCAGCCATGGGTTGTTTTTCCTCTGGTTAACAGTGGGTGGCTTTTCAAATGTATCAAAACAAAACACTTTTTATCTGGAGTACTTTGCGAAAGCTTCGTGATGAAAGCTTAGAGATGTATCGCTACATGTGAAAAGCTTTTAAAGTTGGAAAATGTCATGGCCACTGATTTTCTTATATTCTCACATTCTATGCCTGAGAGCATCGTATTAGTTGTTGTTGGCGAATGACACGCACTGCATGTTTGGCACTGAGGCCAGTGATGTCAGTTCGTCCCTCTGTTGCTCTTCGATTCCGGCTGGGAGACAAAATTAATACTTAGACGGTGGTGGGGGTGTTTGGAAGTTTAACGTCCTCTTCCACCACATACGGGTGATATCAAAGATGGAGCAACGATGAAAAAGCAAGCACAAATGTTTGGCCCCAGCCGGGATTCGAACTCGCGACATGAGAAGTGGAAGTCAAACGCTCTACCATTCGGCCACCCCGGCTCCCCCAAATTCTTAGACGAGCACTTCCTGCTCCACTGTACGGATCATTCTAACATAGTTACGTCGGCGTACCATCCACACATTACCTCCACAACACTCTGACATACCTACACTCCTTTACGGTAACAGGCGTCTCTCTATGCAAGAAGACTGAACTATCTCCAGTTGTTGTTGTTGTTGTCGTTCGTCTTTCTTGGTCACACTGGAAGTTCAGTTCTGAGCATGAAGTCTGCTGTTCTCTCCAGCTCCCGCTGAGGGCCGTACAGTTTGGTGTGTAGAGGCGTTTCCGTTGGCCACGTCGCCATCCTCAGCTGATGGTATAGTGGACAGTCCTGGATGATGTGTTGTCCGGTCTGCTCGGCATGGCCGCAATGAATCACACTATCTTCAGTAAAGCTCAGGATTTCATAACTCGTGTAGTTCGTTTTTAGTGACACAGTGCTTTCTTAACAGAGTCTAACGCAACCCAACTCTCTGTCTGTCTGTCTGTCTCTCTCTGTTTGTCTCTCTGTCTCTCTCTACAGTAGTATTAGCTCATGTAGTGTAGAAACGACAAGTTTTAAAACTTGTGTGAATATGCCTGTACTTCTGCCGTTGTAAAATAAAGGTTCTTGTTCTTCTCTCTCTGTGTCCCCTATAGTGTTGATTTTACCACAACTATGGATCAGTTTAGTCTGCCATTGTGGGGAGCCGGGGTGGCCGAATGGTAGAGCGTTGGACTCTCAATGCTCGGGTCGTGAGTTCGAACCCCGCCGGCTGGGGCCAAATATTTGTGCTGGCCTTTTTTCTCGTTGCCCCGTCTTTGATACCAACCTTATGTGGTGGAAGAGGACGTTAAACTCCCAAACACCCACCCCACCCTTAGTCTGCCATTGCAATACTGTCACAATGTATTTGTTCCACCGTGAGCATAACCACAAGCTGTGCTGTCAGTCCTGCTCATGAATTGTTACGTTCCTACAACCTGTATTGCAGTGAACTTGTTTAAACCAAATACTTGTGCTGGCTTTCGTCTCGTTGCCCCGTCTCGGATATCACCCTCACGTGGTGTGTGGAAAAGGACGTTTAACGCCCATACACCCGGGGGAGGCTATTATGGAGGGAACTCGTACAGGTCTATTTTTAGATGATTAGGGTTAGGGTTAGGTTTAGGGTTAGTTTTAGGCTTAGGTTTAAGGTTAGGCTTAGTGTTAGGGTTTGGTTAGGGTTTGAACACGCTATCGGGCGTTTCTGGAATCCCATGACCTCAGGTGACGTCCGTCTAAAAATAGACCTGTACAAGTTCCCTCCAAAATAGCCTTCACCCATACACCCACCCACCCTCTCATGCCTTTCATGTCACCGTGTGGGGTGGGAGTATAGCCACCTTGCTCTTTGTAAGCAGAATACGGCACCGCGCCATGTACCGCACTTTGTTTTTGCGGGTGTTGGTGGCGTAGAGCATAGATCCGTGTATCACGTGCAGGACAGAGTGAGTCTTCACCTTACGGTCACGCTATGTTCTGTATGCTCTGTCCATCGTCTGATCACCCGGGTGTATTGTGCGCAGCAAATAGACAGGAACTCCTTATTAATTTTGTAGAACTGAAATAAGAAAAGCAGCGCTTACCTAGAAGAATACGTACGTAACATTTAGAATAGTAACGAAGGCGTCGCTAAAGGCCGAAAACTTGAGCTCAATCAGGTCAATTCCAAAGTAGGGGAGGTAAGTAAAGCTGAGAGCGCTCCCTAGATCTAGGATACACACACACACACACACACACACACACACACACACACACACACACACACACACCAAACATAGGATTGTAGCGATTTACACCCAGAGGAGATCCAAGAGATCTGGGCCCGTATGTAAAAGTCGAGGTTAATTTAATTTAAGGCTACGGGCCTAACCCAGACTAGGACAAAAGAAACCCAAAAGCAAAATGTAAAAAAAAAAAAAAAAAAAAAAAGGAAGCGAAAAAGGAAGAAAATTTCCGTCTACAAAGGCTTAGGCACCTCGCTGGAATGGGCCCGCTTCTTGATTTAAAACTAAAAAAACAACAGAAAATGTAACCCTAGAGCTAGTTTAGTTCAAGGTTAGACTGTAACCCAGTGCTAAAAGCCCTAACCTCGACTATCACATACGGGCCCAGACGTTTTCTTTCTGGGTCCCCAGGGCAAGACCAACCCTTATTTTGCAGCATTGAAATAGGAAAAGCAGCGCTTATGTAGCAGAACCGCTATATATACAGTATAACAAAGATATGTATCACAGACACCCCAGAGGACTCCGTTTCCAAGAGATCTGACGTGTTCTTTCTGGGTCCCAGGGCAGCCGTCAGCACGACATCCGAGCGACATCTAACCCTTCGCAAATTACTCCTGTCAAGAGGGGAAGCTGTAGCGAGGCAGCAATGTCCGTGGCCGACTATCAGGTATCGTCGTCGATATGAATAATATACACCGGAAAACAGCCACGAGTTGTCTCCTCACTCCGCTCCCCGAGGGGGGCGGGAGTGAGATATATTGGGAAGATGGCGGGCGCAATCACTGACCAGGGACCCTTGGGAGTGGTGGTCATTTTGGTATATTATTTATCGCAGATGGACACGGGGAGGGAGTAATGGGGGGGGGGGGGGGGGGGGTGTCAAGGTTAGGTTGGAACACTGCCAACAGTAATTTTCTGCCTGTGTGTCACTACCTCTTATGATGTCTGTGATCTGATTAATAACATTTGAGGAGATCATGGACCGGGAGACCCGGGTTCGAATCCCAGCCGACTTACTTACTTACTTAGGCCCTTGGCTCCACGTGGAGCATAGGCCATCGACAACCCTTCGCCATCGCACTCTGTTCTGGGCTAGTCTTGCCACTCCAGTCCAGTTGGTCCCCTGCTTACATAGCTCTGCCTCAGTGTCCCGCCTCCAGCTGTTGCGAGGCCGGCCTCTCTTCCTTTTCCCCTGCGGGTTCCATGTCAGGGCTTGGCGTGTGGTGCTGGATGCTGGCTTCCTGAGGGTGTGTCCAATCCAGCCCCACTTCCTCCGCAGGATCTGCTTGGCCACTGGTTCCTGCCCCGCTCGCTCCCACAGCTCTTCATTCCGGATCTTCTCTGGCCATCGGATGTTGAAGATGCGCCTCAGACAGGTGTTGAGAAATGTCTGGATCTTCTGCTGCATCGTCTTCGTTGTCCTCCATGTTTCGCATCCGTAGAGCAGAACTGACTTCACGTTGGAGTTGAAGATGCGAAGTTTGGTTCTTATGCTGACAACTTTGGATGCCCAGACGTTCTTCAGCATGACCATTGCTGCCCTTGCCTTGCCGATTCTGGCTGTGACGTCTCGGTCTGTGCCTCCCTGTCCATCAACCACACTCCCCAGGTAGACAAAAGACTCCACCTCCCTGATGGGCTCTCCACCGACTGTGACTGGTGTGTTGGCAGTGGTGTTGATCTTCATCAGCTCGGTTTTCTTCCTGTTGATCTTGAGCCCTGTTCCGGCTGATGTGGCTTCCAGGCACGTAGTCTTGTCCTGCATCTGGCTGTGGCTGTGAGACAGGAGCGCCAGGTCGTCCGCGAAGTCGAGGTCATCCAGCTGCGTCCAGAGTGTCCACTGTATCCCGTTTTTCCTGCCTGCTGTAGTGGTCTTCATGATCCAGTCGATGACCAGGAGGAAGAGAAACGGGGACAACAGGCATCCCTGGCGGACTCCGGTCTTCACCTCGAAGCTTTCTGACAACTGGCCGGCATGGCCAATCCTGCAGCTCATGTCTTGGTAGGTGCACTGGATCAGGGAGATGATCTTCCCGGGAACTCCATAGTGCCTTAGCAGCTTCCACAGCGCCTCTCTGTCTACACTGTCAAAGGCCTTCTCATAGTCTATGAAGTTGATGTAGAGGGGGGAGTTCCACTCCAGTGACTGCTCCACAATGATGCGTAGGCTGGCAATCTGGTCAGCGCAGGACCTGTTCCTGCGAAAGCCTGCCTGCTGGTCTCGGAGCATGGGGTCGACTGCCTCTCTCATCCTCTCCAGTAGAATTCTGTTGAGAACCTTGCCTGGCACTGACAGGAGCATGATCCCTCGGTAGTTGCTGCAGTCCCTGAGGTCCCCTTTCTTTGGCAGCTTGATGACGATCCCTTCTTTCCACTGGGCTGGCACCTCTTCCTTCTCCCAGATCTTGCTGAACAGGCTGTGCAGCATGTTGACGGCTGTCTCTGTGTCTGCTTTAATGGCTTCTGCTGGTATCTCGTCCGGCCCTGCAGCTTTCCCATTTCTCAGTGTCATGATGGCTTTCCTGATCTCCACCTTAGAGGGCTTGTCGCAGTTGATGGGTAGTTCTGTCTCAGCTGGTGGGATGTCTGGTGGTGTTTCAGGGATGGGGCGATTTAACAGCTCCCTGAAGTGTTCTGCCCATCGCTTCAGCTGTTCCTCAGTTGTTGTCAGTGGGTGCCCGTTCTTGTCCTTCACTGGTTTGTCTGTCTGCTGAAATTTGCCCGCGAGCTTCTTGGTCACCTGGTACAGGTCTTTTAGATTCCCTTGTCGGGCTGCTTCCTCTGCTTGACTGGCCAGGTTGTCGATGTAGTCCCTCTTGTCCTTCCTGGTGCTCCTCTTCACTTCTCTGTCAGCTGCTGTGTATTCCTCTTGTGCCTTTGCCTTAGCTCTTCTTGTTCGGCTCGTGTTCAGTGCAGTTTTCTTCTCTTTCCTAACTTCCAGCTTCTGGATGGTATCAGCAGAGATCCATTCCTTATGTTGGGTCTTTCTCTTGCCAAGGACCTCTTCGCATGTGTCGTGCCAGAGTTTCTTGCTGTGTTCCCACTGTGTCTCGATGTCCATTTCACTGTCTTCTATCAGGTCTTGCAGTGGCTGGAACCTGTTGGAAAGGCTGATCCGGAATGCTGCTTGTGTGTCTGTGTTCCTGAGAAGTCCAACGTTGTACCTGGTCCGTATGCTGTTGGCGTTGGTGTGCCTCTTAAGCCGAAGTCTCAATGTTGTTGCAAGAAGGTGGTGGTCTGATGATACATCGGCACCCCTCATCACGCGCACATCCCGCCACGATCTCCTGAACTTCCGGCTGATGCAGATGTGATCAATCTGGTTCTCCGTGATATGGTCCGGCGATCTCCATGTGGCCTTGTGGATGCGCTTGTGTGGGAAGATGCTGCCTCCTATCACTAGCTGGTTCAGGGCACAAAAGTCTGCAAAGCGCTCGCCATTTTCGTTCATCTGTCCCAGTCCGTGTGTTCCCATGGTGTCCTCATAGCCTGTGTTGTCTGATCCAATCTTGGCGTTGAAGTCTCCCATCAGTATGGTCATGTCCTTGGCTCCTCCTCTATCTATCACTGTCTGCAGTTGTTGGTAGAAGTCATCTTTTTTCTCCTCTTCCGCATCATTGGTGGGAGCGTAGCACTGGATGATGTTCAGCTTGATGTCTTTTTTCTTGGTGATGAATTTGGCTGTGATGATGCGGGAGTTGACAGGTTCCCAGCCGATGAGTGCCCGCTGTGCCTCCGGTGCCAGCATCAGGGCCACGCCCTCAGTGTGGGGGGCTCCATCCTCTGTGTGTCCTGAATACAGCAATTGCTCTCCCGATGAAAATCTCAGCTGTCCTGTCTGTAGCCACCTTGTCTCACTCAGTCCCAGTACTCCTATCTTGTAGTTCTTCATCTCTCTTGCTACTTGTATGGTCCTTCCTACTTCATACATAGTCCTGATGTTCCATGTGGCTACTCTCGTCGTTGTCCTGGGTGTTAGAAGGGGGGTCGGCCTTGCAGCTTCCTTTCGGCTTTCACTGCAATGCGTCATAGGTCTCCGGGATGGAGACCCTTCCTTGCCCAGGTGAATGTTTTGGTTTGTTGCTGTCGATGCTTCTGTAACGTTATGTTTTTTACAGGTAGGGCTGTTAACCCTACGCAAACCC
The DNA here is from genome assembly GCA_018292915.2 of Batillaria attramentaria. Lineage (NCBI taxonomy): Eukaryota > Metazoa > Mollusca > Gastropoda > Batillariidae > Batillaria > Batillaria attramentaria. The sequence goes on from JACVVK020000004.1 coordinate 9,118,624, forward strand.
GTTTAGCCTCTTGGAGAGGTGGTCCACATTCGTCTGACCTCTACCCTTCGACCTGTCCAGCTTGGGTGACCCTGCCAGGAGCACGTGCTCCCGCTGGCGTAGCTCTCTGGGTCATTGAGGTACACAAGCCACTACCCCACGACAAGGGTTGGACCATGTAGGGAATCCCAGCCGAGGCAAGCGGGAATTTTCCTACCTAGGTCGGCTCCTACCCAGAGCGGGTGTGCTATGGGCCCGATGGGGAGGCTGTTGCCACACAGCCGAGTTTCACCCACTTCACGGGTGCGACTTTGGGGGTGCTTCCCTTAGTATGACACGTCTTATGATGTGGATGATTACACGGCCGGCACCGCAGGTGCCGTAGTTCCCGGGCCTGATTAATGCCGGGATATTTATGACAGGAAGCGTGGAATGCGGCCCTGTCCCGCAGTCCCAAACCACATGGACCTCCATAGCATCATCTTACTATCACTCTCATCTCCATCATCATGCATAATAAAAATTGTCCCAGCTTCCGAGTCCTCCGTGGGTTCCACCCATGACCTGGGAGGAACACCACTGGAGTTGGCAAAGAGTTGGGGCAGCAACCCCCCCCAAAAAAAAACAAAACAAAAAAAAAAACAAAAAAACAAAAAAAACAACAAAAAACAAAAAAACGTTTGAGGAGATTGATGGGTTTCAGCATGACAAACTGTAAGTGTGTTCCCTGATATGATTCACACAGTATTACTACTGTTTTTATTGTTGTTGTTGTTGTTTTTTCTCTTTAACAATGATTCCAGTGAAATAGCATCAGACTGAAGCAGAGTAGGAACGTTTCGCTAAGCAATCATAAGTTTGAGGGGCTCTCTTCCTCCGTATCTGTCTGCCTTGCTGTGCGCTTACCACCCATCTCGCACACTTCGTTCCGCCGATGAAAAGCGCCTCAAAGTCCCCAAGCGCAACATGAAAACCGCAGGCGAACGCTCCTTCACTTTCCTCGCCTCCAAATGTTTGGAACTCGCTGATAGTCGAACTTCGTGACCTTCCCACACTGTCCCGGTTCAAATCGAACCTGAAAACCCACCTCTTCCGTCAGGCCTTTCACACTTATGACTAGTCTGCCACTGTTTCAGTGCCTTTGACTGCAATTGTTCATCTGCATCAGGCGGGGTAGTGCATGTCAGTGTGTGTGTGTGTGTGTGTGTGTGTGTGTGTGTGTGTGTGTGTGTTGCGCTATGAGTTGCTTTCATGCAAGATTAAGCGCTAACAAGTACTATTCATTATTATTATTATTATAAGCTGCCATTTTCAATCGGCCGTTGCGGATGTGTTGTTGTTGTTGCTAACGATTAACGTGAATGACAGAAGCAGATAAACACAACACGTTGTAAAGAGGACACCAGAATAACGCAGCGTCTACAAATGTACTTTTCCAGTACTGACCTCTGCCGCAGCTAGCGATCCGTAATCTGTCTCAACTACTACATCCTGTACGCATTTCCTTCACGCAACATATTGAAGAACCCGTAACTGAGGCAGCTTCTTGCCCGATACAATAGCAAACCGTGAACTCATTCCTTCCCCTGGTCGTTCAGGGCCCAACCTGCCCTACCCCGGGGCCAGGACGAAAGGCGACATTTTCAACAGGCACTTGATTTGTGATGGATTGGGGGCAGCCAGAGATAGTTGTAAGATAAAGCGAAATGTATTGCTTCACCGAGAACTTCCAGGGGAGTAGGGGGGTCGATCACTGAAAACAGTGTTGCTGCGCAGAATTGGCCTTCTAACATGAATCATGTTGAAAGTTGATTTCCTAAGCTCTTTGACGACAACGATAAATGGAAAACGGGACAAGGGTATTTTTTTCCCTCCAGAATCCATTGACCGTTTCGCTGATGTGCTTGTCAAGGCTAGAGTACACTGGGATTTGCGGCGCACTCTCAGGCAGTGAGTGAGGACTTCCTACCCACAAAGAAGTACATGGAAATGAAGCCTTTTTCTGAGTTCTTTGTAGGTTTGCCCGCGCTGCTTGTTGATACAAAAGTACGCCCAATAGTTCACGGCACACTTTCTGATGGAGACAGACAACGCAAAAATCCCGAAAGAGGTGGGTCAGATATCAAAGTACAAGAGAGAGAGAGAGAGAGAGAGAGAGAGAGAGAGAGAGAGAGAGAGAGAGACAGAGACTGACTGACCTTATTTTCCAAGGAAAGATGTTATAGGCGCACAGGCCCAAATTGCAAACCTGTCCTTGCTAACATCTACATGAACAAAATTAAGTAAAACAAACATCAAGTAAAACAAAAGCAAAAGCAGAGAGAGAGAGAGAGAGAGAGAGATGGTATGGCTAAGAAAAGGTTCAAGAATGATCATATTGAAATGACTGGCACTATGTTTAAGGCCGCTGTCACATGGTAGTGTTTAAATTTAGTCCGAACAAACAGCGAACATGGTGTTGTTCAGTGTTTGTCGTGTGACATGCCGCTACAACATGCCTTTGCCCTGATTTTGTCCGGAGCGTGTTTTGAGATGTTCTCCATGTTTGTTACACGACAAAAACGTTTCCCGTGTGTCAGGGGAGCCGGGGTGGCCGAATGGTAGAGCGCTGGACTTCTAATGCTCGGGTAGTGAGTTCGTACCCCGGCTGGAGCCAAATATTTGTGCTGGCTTTTTCATCGTTGCCCCGTCTTTGGTATCACCCGTATGCGGTGGAAAAGGATGTTAAACCCCCAAACGCCCACCCACCCTCTCCCGTGTGTCATGAGCCGAACGGAGTAGTATTTTCTACCCACAAATTATCATTCACGACAAAAGACACAAAGGGATACTTAAAAACTGATCTAGATTTTATCTTCTTAAAGTTTATTTGGGGAACAACCAGTAATTATAGCCGCTGGCGAACACTTCGTTCAGAGAGAGAGAAAAACACACACACACACACACACACACACACACACACACACACACACACACACACACACACACACACACACACACACACACACTAAAACCCGCGACATACTGACACCGAACCTGCAATTCTTTCAGCTCAAAGCGCCTCTAGCGACAGTTTGTGTAACCAAAACCAATTCCTCCCCTCCACAACGAGTGTTGTATAGCTGACAGAAACTGCCGCACTTTACAGCAGGAACGATTACGAAAGTCTGCTTGAATGATTCAGAACCCGTTTTGGGAGATATATTATGAAGTCTCTGGTGATACTAGGGTCTAACTCGACCAGGAGCGTCAATACATTGAGTCAAGCTGACATCTGTATAGGGGGAAAATCCTATGCGTTTGTGGTGTTGCTTTGCAGAGGAGAGACGGAAATGCCAACACTGTGCAGAAATCTCTAATACATCTCCCAATTTCTGAAAACCTGCCGGCAGGGAACCTCATGAATACAGAGAGAGCACGGGCGGGGCACGTGCACGACTGAGAAAATCGGGAATCTGAATGAAAATGAAATGAAAAAACATTATTTTGGTGATCCCAACGCCAGAATGGGGAGTGAGGTGACGCGAACACTGGTCGAATTTCCATTTACAGTTTTACGGGAGACATGATATTATTGCTTCTAAATTTAGATTCCGTTTTCTATTCCAGACGTTCTTGGTGACACACTTCTGGAACCTGGACAAGTACTTCTGACTTCCTCGTGTCAGCGAACACACACACAAAAATTGACAAATAAAGATTATTGAAAGTAAATGTAGCAGATTCTACGAGGACCCTAGATCAGTAGCGTAGTGGATCTAGGGTTCCTTGAACTCATTTTCAGGCCAGAAATGAGTCGGCCATTACGAATATGTATTGCATTTGCTTGAATGGTATTATCTTATGCCGGTATCTTCTTGTATGGCTGATGAGGGATCGCAGTTTTGGTTACCAGCACGCAGAAAAAGCGCGCGAAAGCCACGGTGACAGAAATCAAATTGGCCATTCTCGGAGATTAGGACAAAACAGTCCAATGTCTAGATTGAGAAGTTGAAACAAACAAACAAACAAACATTGCTTTGGGCCAGCCATGCAACACCAAATGGGGCGGTCGGTGGTCTAGTGGTTAAGAGACTTGTCACCAATGCGAGAGGTCAGGGGTTCGAGCCCCACTCGGGGCAAAGAATTTTTCCTTCTCGTATGTGGCACCGTTCATTCGGGCCGATCGTCGGGGGTTCTCTCCGGGTACTCCGGCTTCCTCCCCCTCTGCTTTGGAAATGTTCAGCCCACCAAGTTTGAAAAATAAATGCAGATCTAAATTCCGAAATTTAAATAGCTGAGCTGACCCTTCGCACCACGTGATTGTAATGCGTTTATGTCCTGTGTGTGAGAGAATGCGTGTGATTCACGTGAGCGTGCGTGTTGGGTTTAGCTCGCGGCGCTTTGAGCCAAAATATTTGGGATAAAGCGCCTATATTAATGCGATTATTATTATTATTATTATTATTATGGCCAAGCACAATCCATCACAACACATTAGTATTTATGTTTATTTTGCCTAGTTCTAATTGCTATTTGTTTTCTACACTTTTTGTAATCGGAAGTTAGATAAATGATAAAGGCGCGGCGTCCCCTGCATGTTCTAGGTTTATACTGCCCCGTAGATTGGTGTGCATTACATTTTTTTTTCACTTAGGGCAGGCACACTTAGCCGTGAAATAGTCTTTGCTGCTTGCGCGGCGTTAAGCTCCCAAAACTCACTCACTCCAACACAGTGTAAAGACAGTTTTCCAATTTTTTTTTCTTCAAACCGATTCTTAACACGGCTGACCGCACTGACATGCTGAACCACTGTACATATCACTCAAGAAGGCGACTGCCGGAACAAATCGTGTTTTCTTCCTTTCTTCCTTTCTTAATTTCCCGTCGGGGTGAGTACTTGATGGCCGGCGACCACCACAAGCAGCTGTTGTTCAAGGAGGGACTTGATGCTTTTCCAATTCCAAATACACAGGAGGAGCCGGACGATTCAGAAACGGGCTCTTTTGAAGCTTGCCCTTGCACCAGATGAACCAGATATTCCTTGAGGTGTTTGCTGATGGAACTGGCGGGCTACCGCAACCACCACTACTTAAAACAACAACAGCAGCAAATGCGTAAACAACTTACACAAGAATAAATAATAAATCACATTTCTAAAGCGCAGTTCTTGATAGACAAGTCATTGCGCTTTCACAGATCACTCACAAGCATACGGAACACAATCAATCATCCTGTCAGCTGCGTCAACCAAACCAATTCCCCCTCCCTCGCCCTTCCTTTCCCCTCCCTCTCTCTTCTTCTCACTTTCCCTTCTTCTCCCTGTTCCCCTCTCCCTCCCTCTCCTGTCTTTTCATTGTTATCATTATGCTGTATGCTGTCACAGTATTCGGCGTACTACCTTGTGTATGATCACAGGCGAAGGGTATATATAGGCTTCTGGCCTTTTGCCACCGCCTGAATACTTCTGTTTTGTGTAAACAGGCCAGCGGAATAAAACCATGTTTAAATCAAGATTAAAAAAAAACCAAACAAACACATCCTTACACAGCAGGGACTACGGTACTACAGTAATCAATAGAATGCCAGTTGGAACAGGTAAATTTTCAGATCTGATGTGAAAGAAGCCACCGGTTGGTTGCTGTCTCGCGCTAGCAGGCAGCGAGTTCCAGATTATAGACGTGGCAAAACGGGAAGAGCGTTGGCCAAAAGATTTCATATTTTGCCTGGGAACCATGAGGAGCTTTTCACGTACTGGATGAGCGGGAAGGGTTCGTGACGGATTGGATTGTATGTCGATCGTAAGGTGGACAAACAAGCAAGCAATAGCGTATTCGCACATTAAGTCTGAAAATGCTACTACGCCTCATCTCAAAGCACCACAGATATACCACAGGGGGTGAGCGGTGGTCTAATAGGTAGCGCGTCGGATTTAGCCGCGGCGCTACTGAACGGCCGTCACCAATGTCACGGCGATGAAGCGTGGGTTCGAGCCCAGGTCGAGGTTGTGATATGTGATACCGGTTTTTTTCCTGGCTGCCGGGCTGCTCATCGGGGGCTTCTCTCCGGGTTATCCGGCTTTCCTCTCCCAGCAAAATTGTAAAAAAAAAAAAAAAAAAAAAGGATAGGTATTGGGTGGCGCTGCACTCTGGCGACGCGTTTCCCCCGGGGGAGGCAGCCTGAATTTCCCGAAAGGGATAATAAAATAGTTTTAAAAAAAAGAAAGAAAAACAAAAAAGGAGTTAGTCTCTTAGAGACTGTGTGCGCAGAATTTTCGGTGAGACGTTGATGTAGGGGGATTTTACGCGTGTTAAATATTTATGCAGGTTATAATTAGTTAAAAACATAACAAACAAATTGTACAAAATAATGAGTTCCAGCTGAAAATGCCACTAGGCCTCATCTCAACACACCAAAGACATTCTACAGGAAGGAGTTAGTTTCTTACAGCTGTTGTTAAATATCGTTGACCGTGTGCACAGAATTTCGGTGAGACGTTGATGTAGAGGACATTACGCGTGTTAAATATTTATGCAGGTTATAATTAGTTCAAAACAAAAACAAACTAATTATACAAAACATTGAGTTCCAGATTCCGACAGGAGCCGCATTAAAAAAACAAAACAAAAACAAAAAAAACCAAACTCGGCAGCGGATTTTTCGCTCAGTGAGGGGCCAGTGGGGCAAGAGTACGTGAAGGGCAAAATAACATGTCTTAAAATGATGTTTTGGTTGAATTATTCACGAGAATCGCTACATCGAGAGTTGACGCAGAGGAATGCGGCGGAAATGATGCATAATGTATTCACATGGACGACGTTTTCTCGCATCATGTTCTTTGTGAGAAATTTAGAATCCGAGTCAACACTCAACATTTAAATATATTATTCATGTATTTGTGCAATAGCTGAACTGAGGATGGGGAGAGGCTGGTGTGGTTGCCATGCATCCGGATTGAGAGAGAAAGAGAGAGAGAGAGAGAGAGAGAGAGAGAGAGAGAGAGAATTAGCTGTCACTATACGTTCAAACGAGCGTTTTACTGAGGAAACGCCCCCTCCCCTCCCCCCCTGTCCTCCCCCCTCCCCCCAAAAAGTTTCAACATGCGACAAATACAAGTCCAATCACATTAAACTCAAATTAGAATAAATCACTCGCGGCAGTGAAACAGATGGTTTCCTTAAGCTGTGCGGCGGTGCAGACAAGATAGTGTTTGTTCTAGAGGACACTAATCATTTAGTCGATAATGTCTGGGTTAAATTTCCCGTGGCTAATTTCCCTTCTCATTCTCCAGCCTCAGCTGGTGTAGACTAGCTTTGTTTATGATCGATACAATTGAAGAGAAGCAATCCAGGCAATAACATCAGGGCCCGTATGTAAAAGTCGAGGTTAGTTTAACCCACGGCTACGGGCCTAACCCAGACTAGGACAAAGAAACCCAAAAGCAAAATTAAATAAGAAAGGAAGCGAAGAAAGGAAGAAAAAAATCCTTCTATATCGGCTTAGGCACCTTGCTGGAATGGGTCCGCTTCTTGATTTAAAACAATAAAACAACAGAAAATGTAACCCTAGAGCTAGTTTAGTTCGAGGTTAGACTCTAACCCAGGACTAAAAGCCCTAACCTCGACATTACATACTGGCCCTGCTTGACTCACTTTCCGTTCGCGTTATTTTGGTCAACTGCACGATGGAAGTTTTTGCGCACTGTTGCTGAAATTTCGAGAGCACGATGACATAAGATACAATCGAACAATCAGGGAGTTTCCCACGTTAGGTCACACTTACACTTACAGACATATTCGTAGTTTCTTACCGATGAGACAAATTATAACACGTTCCGTGACAACTTGCTATCCCATTAGAAGTACGTATAAAGATCATTCTGATCATGACGGTGGCCAGCGCCCCAACGCATTGCGTGGGAGGGGATGGAATAACCGTCCAAATACTGAAACTAAATTTCAAATAGGCACTGCCTTTGTTCAGGGGCCCAGTTAAGATTTGACATGTTTTATATCTTATTTTATACATATTTTTTTTAGACGCCTCCTCCCTGACACCTGTCCATCATTCTTTGTCACTATCCTTGCACATACACACAAAATCACGCCCTCACCCCTCTCCCCCAAGCTCCCCTTTTCAGAGTTCTTTTAGGTTGTCCCCAATCACTCTTGTGGCAGGGACGTTAAGCAACTGAAAACGACGAAGAAGACGGTGGCCAGTAAATTTCGCTAGCTACTTGCGTGAGGACAGTCATAGAAGATAGACAGTTGGGATGGATGCGCGCGCGCGTGTGTAATGGCGGAGGGAGGGGGGGGGGGTGAGTGAAATATTCTTCATGATTTTGTGCTTAGGGGAAATCGAAGACTGAAGAAGGTGGGGTAAGCTGGAGATGGTGGGGAGGGTATTTACAGGTGGGTGGGTGGGTGTTTGAGGGTTTAACGTCCTTTTCCACCACATACGGGTGATATCAAAGACGGGGCAACGATGAAAAAGCCAGCACAAATATTTGGCCCGAGCCGGGATACGAACTCACGACCCGAACATCAGAAGTCCAACGCTCTACCATTCGGCCACTCCGGCTCCCCGGGTGCTTAAAGGTACAAGAGGCAACGAGGACAGTGGTCAATGACCACAGTCTAATGAATACACCTATAGTATATATGCAGACAGCTTGCGGTTTGGGGTATGTGAGGAAGGAGGGGAGGGGGAGGGAGGGAGGGATGGGGTGTTAAGGATCAGCAGAGTACAGGACAGACTTAGTCACCGCCTCCGGCGGAATCTGTACCACCAAATGATAGTAGTGCCTAAATGCGTAAATAACAGATCCACTCCTCGTAGTCCCATTTCACAAATGTCGGTAAATCCCTCTTTTCCGTCGGCTCTGTGTTGATCGGACCAAAGTACTGGACATGGCTCTCCCCGTAAACTCAGAGTATGTATTACGGCTTATTTTGCGATCACGAAAGTATGCTGAAAAACGATTCTGTGAGGAATCTGCTGCGGTCACTTGACTGATCAGGACAGCAATTTGGTACGTCGCTAGTTCATCATTTGGCTTGGGCAGTGTCCACTTTGTGGACTTCCAGTGGATGGCTGTGTATATAAAACGGGTGCTGTATTTATGATCAGGTCTACTGCTGCACGATGATGTACTGCCGGGCGTGCAGTGTAAACATGACATGAAGACAATAATGTTGCAGGACGAAGAAGGGTCGGTTGAAGACATGTGATGAATTACGGCCACCCACCCTTCATCATGGTATTGTTTATGACTGACGGTATGAGGGTGAGGGACTTTATGCTCATGTCGGAAGCAAACAAACAAGACCAGAAACAGCTGGAAGAAGAAGAAACTACCACCACCACCACCACGAGCTCCCCCCTCCCCCCGCCAAAAAAAGAAGAAAAAAAAAGAAAAGAAAAGAAAAGAAAACAACCAAAAACTCAAACAAAACAAACAAACAAAAAAACCACCACCACCACCAACAACAACGAAAACCAAAAAACAACAGCACCCCCCCCCCAACAACAACAAAAACAAATAAAAAACAACAACAACAACAACAACAAAAACCCAACAAACGATAAAGGACTAAAACAACAAATCAACAAACAAAACAACAACAAACAAACGAAACAGCAACAACCAACAAAGAAAGATACAACCACTACGGCTAAACAAAAACTAAAAACAACAACAATAAATGAATAACAACAACCAAAAAACAACCAAAAAAAAACAAAATCTCAAACCTGTAAATGAACGAAGACCTGTATGGCCGTACCAACGATTAAAAAAATAAAAACAAAAAAGACTGAAGAAAGACAGAAAGACAGAAACGGGAAAAGCAAGAACTGAAGACAAACACTGCAACATGTCCAACAAAAGCCGATAAAGAGTAATCAGTGCGCACATACACACACCGCTCACGATATTATAAGAGACACGGCTATGCCAATAAAAACCAGGAACGAGTCTCTTTAAAGAACAAAGGCATTGCAAAGCCCACACAAACAGACATTTGCCAAAACACACTCCGTCAGGAAATAATCCCCCTTATACCTCAGTCCGCATATGTTTCTTGTTAGGGCATTCGGTGTATCTCTCTGTTTCCGCGCAGTACGTGCAGTCACTTGTGACAACAGCGGGTTATCCGTGTAATTTTTCTCCATAGTCAGTGCCAGGTCCAGCCTCCTACAACGCCAGGAAACTAATCTAGGCACTCGGGGGGGAACTATACACCCCAGGACGGTTTCAAGAACGTGCCAATGCGTCATAACACGGGCAAACCGATCATTCTCTCGCTAGGGAGGGAGGGAGGGTCAAAGTTCTAGCGGTAAGTGGGACCTTAGTAAGAACGCGCGTATGCTGGTTCGGTTATTTCGGGTTCTGGGGTCATACCTGACATACATGTTTATAGACAGCGGATGAGTGGATCTGGCGTCTGTGTTGATGATACCAGTCAAGTGATAACGACTACGTAGCTACTACGCGGGTTAGCAGAAGGGAGTTAGTTGTTCGTTGTGCACAACGTCCTGTCAGCAATGACAATGACAATGACAATGACAATGATCCTTTATTTATCAACGGTAAAGCTATTGGCACAGTTACCATTTTCAAACTTGCCGTTGCTACTCTAAATTAAAAAAGAAAGAAAGAAAGAAGAAGAAGAAAGAAAAAAAAATGAAGCAACAAACAAACAGTCAAGGACAATCATGAAGCAAACAACTAAATGTAAGCCAAAAAATGCAAAAAAAAACAAAACAAAAAAAACAACAAACAAACAAAAATCGCAACTGTATAAGAGACTACATCTACGTTGAAACCAAAAAAAAAAAAAAAAAAAACCAAAAAAAAAAACAAACAAACAAACAAACAAACAAAAAAGAAAAGAAAAAAAAAAAACACATCCTCACACACACACACACACACACACACACAGAGTAGGTGTCATTACAAAACATGTATGTCAAGTCAAGCAAATCAATGCGGGATGGTCTATACAAAGTGGTGGCCGTGCATTCTTAAACTTAAAGTGTGTTCTATGTGATTGCGTGTACGGCTAGCAGGACTGACAAGGGTGGGTGGGTGTTTGGGGGTTTAACGTCCTTTTCCACCACATAGGGTGATATCAAAGACGGGGCAACGATGACAAAGCCAGCACAAATATTTGGCCCCAGCCGGGATCGAACTCACGACCCGAGCATTAGAAGTCCAACGCTCTACCATTCGACCACCCCGGCTCCCCGCAGGACTGACAACAATTAATACCTTGCGAGCACCGGACTCAGAAGAGACAGTAAATATATATCACAAGTTCTTGCTCGCGTTTGGCTCAGAAAATAATGATCTTTTACTTCTTGTCTCGCCTCTCCATGTGCGCCACTACAAAAAGATAGAAACCAAGACACGGTCACACACAAGTAAGGCCTCAACCTTTCCAAATACTTTTTGTCTGTTATCTTTATCAGTTCGTGGTCTTTGCTTGCGGCCTTTGCTCTTCAGCTTCTTTCCGGATTTTGTTTTTATCTGAGCAGGTTCCACTCGTGCCTGGCGTTCTGCACTAAGAAAGCGCACGTCAGGGAAACAACGGAACAATTTCAACACCGTGGTTTGCGCTGCTGCTGACGCCGTCGTGGCGAACTTCTCCTACGTTTCCTGATTGACGATGGAGGGTTGCTGTTGTTGTTGACGTTGGAAATGAAAACTTGTTGCCCGTTTGCTCGGACAAAGTGGTGGTGCTGGGTGCAGATTTGCTGAAAGATAGATCGACAGTTTGTTTGTCTGCCGTTAAAAGCGGCCTGGGGTTTCCTGGTGGTCACGCTGAGAAGAAGCATCCATCTTGGCAAGGAAAACAGCCGTCTATATTTACTATACATGATAGTGGTCAGAGAAGGATGAGGGAGAGAAACTGCGGGATACAACACGACAGAAAAATGAAATCATACCAGAAAATAGCTCCTTACGTGTTGAAATACAATTTGTATTCAAGCAAGTGGAAATTCACAACATTACATTACTTTTTTGGGGGGTTCCTCTGTGGAGAATCGGACTTGCTCCACCGGGATTTTATTAGATTTTTACTGGTCCAGTGTCAGTTACGGAATTGTTTTCGGTTTCGGGGACAGCCGTTCAGGATTTCTGGGAGGATTGGAGGAAGGGAAGGGTAGGACCAGAAGTAGCGGGTGGGCCGGGGATGGTGTTGATGGTGGTGGCAGTGAGGTGTGTGTTAGGGAAGGTAAGAGAGACTTTTATAGTAGACGGTACCCCGCGTACATATACCATCTTGGTTTTTTGTTGTTGTTGTTGTTTTTGGAAAGTAAACGTGTTTCAATCTACAAAGAAATGTTTTGAAAGTGTTTCCTTTTCCCCCCATCGGTGAGGCGATACCTATGTTATCATAGTATAGATACACTAAATGTCAAAACACCTGGGTGACTGCTGTAAACTGAACGTTCTTCTACTCGGTTGCGCAAGTCACGAATATGGTACGGCTGATGTTTAACATGACTGATAATTATATGACTGAAAGCGTTACGCATGCATCAGAGGAGAGATTCACTGTTGCGATCTGCCTAACCATATTGCACTGAGTAAAGATGGCCGCTCCGGGCGCCTCTTCCTGAAAGTGTGTTTCGTCTTGAGAAACCTCAGCTCATAACCGTCTCGACTTGACTGACATAATCGTGCGCAACAGGCAAAGCTTCCGCCACCAAATCTTCAGAAACATCTTGACACAATGCTAATCTCACATGCCGACGTCGCTCCGCAGGCAGTCAATTTGTATAGCGTTTCACAGGTGGGTAGTTTGTTAGCTCACAACATGTCATCACCCATTTGCAGCAACGTAGGAAACCTGTAACTGATACAGCAGAATGCACGCTGCTGTGGAAAGTGCCGGCGAAATGCATGTTTCGACCGTTCACGCACACGCTGAAGATAATCCGGACACTGTAAAATGCAAGCGAGAATCAATTTAAGACTTGTCATGTTTGTTAGAATACAGCCAAGAGAAAGCCGTTTCTGTTGTGAAGTCGATAAGTTTCCATCTCACGGCTGCAAGTGTTTATGACAATCACCCGTCAACAGAGCGGTACACACACACACACACACACACACACACACACACACACACACACACACACACACACACACACACACACACAGAGGGATTTGGATGATTACGTATCTATGGAGTTTTGCGTGACGACTTTCTCCCCCGGCCTTTAAAGAAACCCTCGCTATCATTACAGGCGTAAGGACACAAACTGACCGTGGGGTCATGTTTGGTGTTTATTTGAAGTACCCTGTTTGGCGAGTGTTCTAGTCTGTAGTGATTTTTGTTGTCATGAAAAAGCGTGATTTGTGCGTTATGTAGGTCAAGGCGCATAGCAGGCGGTCACAAAACGAGGCAAGCTGCCAGTGAAGGTGGGACGTTTTGCACAGAGGTGGGACACAAGTAGGCAAACGGATTCGTGTGAACTGCCTCACTGGCCTAAAGAAAAAGTAGACGTGCATTACTCCAGTGAGGCCTAACTTCCCTCCTGGGATTAATAAAGTAATTTGAATTGAATTGAAGTAATGCCGCACACAAAGCCATGTAATACAAAACGAGGGATTAGACCGTCGGGGCACGTAGCCGAGTACAAACCTTCTCGTCCGGTGAACAAACTTAGCAGTCGTGCCTCAGTGATAGTTACGACATCTACAATGATATTGTGCTTTTGCTCTCAGCTGTCCCCAAAACCCAGCACATAGGCACAGCCTTCTAAGACGCGCAACAAAGAGCAACGGCGCATGGTTGCATTTCTCCTGTGGGTCAACAGGATTACAATTATCCCTGTATTCAGCCGGCAGAGTTGTCAAACACGGGAAGGACAATGCAGCTGCCTGATAGGATTACCGACTGGGAACGACGTTTACATAGTCACGCTATAATGATGGGATCGTTTCCCGGCGTCGCCGATCATGCACTGCTCGTGAACCTTCAAACCTAAAAAAAAAAAAACAGTGTAACGTCCGTTCGTCGTCGAGAAATGTCAGGTGTCACGCGTGTTTGGCAAAGAACCCAGGTTTGAGTGTCCATATCTGACATAAAGCTTTGTTGCCGTGGGCTAAGTTGTTTGGGTTTTCTCCTTATCTCGCTCCTCTTGGACGAGGCAAATCTGATCAAATGTATTAATGTGGACATGAACTCAATTCTTACGAGTAAGTTTGGGGTAGTGTGCCAGTGGCCTCACTTAAAAAAAAAAAAATCATAATTAATTCATTGTCTGCATGGATTTAAATTTGGCTTAGTGGGAGTGTTGGACTTTGATTATACTCGTGCTTGCTGCAGTAAAAGCCGTCAAAGAACCGTCAATCTTACCTGATTTTCCAGATCCAGAGCAAAACAAAAAACCAAAAAACAAAAAACCGTCAAACACGTGGGATACTCGTGCGCGGTACAACCGATATGTGTTAAGTCGTTTGTTTTCTCTGTAAGCGTTCTCCTTGAAGAGAAGAGTCTTGTATCTTGTCTCTGAGATGTGATAATTCGTCATAAACCAACATACAGTATATAATCTTACCTCTTCCTTATCTATACTGTCTCTGTTTGTTGATGCCAGAGCTAGTGCAAAACGGATTATTTACACTGCGCTGATTTCTCATTTAAATCGGTGTTTTCTCCTCCTTGTCTTGTTTTCTTGACTTTGCTATATGTCGACCATTGACGCGCTCCCGTCACTCAAATCAAAGAACCCCGGCGTATACCTGTTTTGACGGCACACAAAGGGAAACCCCGTGTTTAGTAACTACACAAGTCCTTCCCAAGATGCCCTCCTTTCGTCGCACTTCATTAGGATAACAGCTGTCTGCCCTCCTTCCTCCGCCGCTCCTGTATGGAACTCCCACCCATAGCACTGCAGCCACACCGGGCGCCCAGTTCCTCAAGCTTTTTTGTTTTTTTCCGGTGGCGGTTTGAAACAGCAGAAAAGAAAGAGAGAGAGGGGGGGGGGGGGGGAGCGAATCGCGACAAGCACTCTAGATGGAGGCGTTGTGTGGGTGAATTAAGCGCCGTTGTCCGAGATCTCTCGAGGGAGGCTGAGCGATGGGGGAACAGATTATTCCCGTCACTAGTTCCGTCAGATCCCTCCTTCAGCAGCTGGCGCCCTGTCCTCAACTCTAGATGCTCTTTGTGTCAGCAGGATCAAGAATTACGTGATTTCAAGTGCTTTTTCGCGAAGAACTTCTCAATTAAAAAAAAGAGGTATTTTGTAGGACTGAATATGTTTGACCATCAGCTCTACAGACACTTTCTCCGACTCAAGCACAACAAACGATGATCATCATGGTCGTAGTTTTAATGAAAATCTCCAAACAAAGGTACAGAAATGACGTAATTGAGTTAAATATTTCCCGAAATATCCACGGCACTTCAAAGTTAACCGGAGGACATACAAACCCCTTCCTCAACCCCCCTCCCGACCTCTACCCCCCCCCCCCCCCGCCCCTCAAGTGTCCCTTCCTCTCGTTCCCCTCAACTCAATGGCGCACTGCAATGTTGCAGCATTAAAAACCTTGTATCCAGAAGGGTCAAGACACCACCTGATCGCAGCGACTGCTGTCTCCCGAACTGTCCACCTAGATCCGGACTGCCGGTCACCACCATCCATCTCGAGGGACACTGTAATAGGAGTGACCTTTGCGAGCAGGAAGGGACTGGAAGAAGTCACATGGAAAGTAAGTCCGGGTCGGGGGTGGGGGGGGGGGAAAGAAAAAAAGAAATGAGAGTGTGACGGAAAGCAGCTGAAGTGAATGCGGGCAGGCAGAAAGACGAACAGTTGGGTAAATACAATACAGTACAGTACAGTACAGTACAGTACAGTACAGTACAGTACAGTACACTACACTACACTACACTACACTACACTACACTACAGGCCGAATCTACACGACTGCAACAACATCAGCGCCACTACTTCTGTTATCCGTTATCTGTGATCTGTATCCTGTGTTAGGCCTGTCCCGCCATTTTAACTTTTACTGTTAGTGCTTGTTTAACATAGTTTAATGTGAGGCATTGCCAACGCCTATTTCTTCAATTGTGTTTTAGCCAATGACTGAGTGTGTGCATGTGTAATGTGATGTATACATGTATGTCGGTTTTGTATTTCCATGGTATGTTCGTGTATACATGTGTTTTCATTAAGAGGAGCAAAGCAAATTCTTCTTAATTGTAACTAAGAAGCGGGGAGCCGGGGTGGCCGAATGGTAGAGCGTTGGACTTCGAATGCTCGGGTCATGAGTTCGTATCCCGGCTGGGGCCATATTTTTTTTTTAATTTGTGCTGGCTTTTTCATCGTTGCCCCGTCTTTGATATCACCCGTATGTGGTGGAAAAGGACGTTAAACCCCCAAACACCCACCCCCACCCATCCCCCACCCGTAACTAAGAAGCGAATAAATCTATCTTATGTTACTTCACAGATTGATACAAAAGCCGCGAACAGGACGATGCACATCCGAGACAAGAATTAATACGACGGGTGTAATCCGTCCTAGGTCAGGGAACCCTCCTCACCTTTACGGTCGACGAGTTCAGTGCGCAACCCATGTTCACCCCCTGACGGCATTAGTTTCGCAAACTGTGAGACACGTATACGCGTTGTGTATGCCAGCTGACAAAGCTGTCTACCTCAATGGAATGAGCGTCTACGTTTTCAGACTATACGGTGTAATACTAGAGCGTGGGTGGGTGTTTGAGGGTTTAATGTCTTTTTCTACCATGTAAGGGTGATCGGTGTGATACTAGAAAACGTGCCATGCACAGCTTTATCTAAAATAGCGGAATTTGAAGTCAGCCGTAAGCAAGGTACAAATTCACTTTGCAGAAACAATTATAGCTCAAACCATCGACCACCCTGATTGTCGCTATGATGCGCGCGCGCGCGCGCACACACACACACACACACACACACACACACACATACACACACACACACACACACACACACACACACACACAGACCTCGTAAACATGTCACCCCCAAAAGCCATCATCACAACCCCGGCCGTGCCACACCGACGAGCGTTACAATTTATTACATGGCTTTGCTGCCGATAAAGCGGTGAGCCACAGCTTTTTCATTCAGTGTCTGCCTACTGATACTAGTGATAGTAGACGCGCGGTGTGTGGATGCCCTTTCGACAAGACGCCAAAATCAACAGCGAACACCATCACTTCCGGCATGTATTTATTTCTAACCGAGAGAGACATCTCGGAGGGACCTTTCCGCAGCCGGTATACGTGCGACCTGCTGCAGCTGAACCTGAACGATGAGCAGTCTGGATCTCAGAGAACCGTGCATGGCAGGAAAGGGACTGATTAGCTAAGCATATTTTCTCGAGATTATGATATAGCTGACGGCCATGTTCTGAGGCAATGAGACCTTCGGCAAAACTGACAGCATTGTGTAGGATCGCTCTGACTAGCTGACAAGGACCTGTTTCAAGCAGAAACGTAGCTTCAAAAAAATTGGGATATCTTGGCCTGAATATATAATCAAGAAACGCCGTCAAAAAAGAAACAAGGAAACAAAAACAAAAAAGACCCCCCACAAAAAAAAAACCCTCAAGAAAACAAACAAACAAACAAACAGCAAACCCACCGCCATCCTTTGGCAACATCATCTGCGATTCTCCCCAAAACCAAACTTTCAATAACAACCGTGCTCATTGATATGTGATATGCAGAAGAACATGATACCTTTATCACACTGGCTCTCTGACGAATACCCATGGGTCACAATATAAAAGCTGTCACCATGTCCATATCTGTGGGTGTGGGTAATTCACAGTGTCAGTTAATTTGAGACTATTTCGGTCAGTGTTTAACCGTCCGCCAAGGAGTTACGGCTCCTCAGTAACAGGACCATAAAAAAAGTCACGGTAATTAATCACACAGATCACGGAACCCAATGACCCAGTCAGAGTTTACAGTGGTCTCTAAAAGCCAATTCTTCTCGCTAACATTTTCACAGAGAGAGAGAGAGAGAGAGAGAGAGACGGAGAGGATGGAAGGGTGGGAGTTTAACGTCCTTTTCCACCAAGTAAGGGTGATATCAAAGACGGGGCAACGAGAAAAGGTCAGTGCAAATGATTTGGCCCCAGCCAGGAATCGAATTCACGAACCGAGCATTGAGAATCCAAGGCTCTACCGTACGGCTATCCCGGCTCCCCAGAGAGAGAGAGAGAGAGAGAGAGTCCCCCTCCCCTCCCATCCACTCCACCGAAGATAAAGAACTGCTTAGGTGGCTGTTTAAATGCAGTACTTATTTGTTTCCTGTTACAGATAGAAGGGAGAAGTGTGTGATTTGTTGTTGTTGTTGTTGGTATTCTTTCTCTTTTGAAGAGGGCAAGAGCAGGGACATGATAGGGTCTGTAAATAATTATGAGCGACGAGTTTCTGTTGGTACTGGCAGTTAACTGACAGAATTGCTGTGTCTTTTATTGTTATTACTGGCATTATTTTCATGCCATTTTATATCATTTTTATCTGTCTTTTATTGTTTTTACCGGCATCTTTTTCATGCCATTTTATTTCAGTTTTATCTTTCTTAACTTTGTTAGCGCTTAGATCTTCCTGACGATAAGCGCTGTATTATTATTATTATTATTATTATTATTATTATTATTATTATTAATTCGTTTATTTTTTGTGAAAGGAGCAGGTATTCACTGGCAAGTCGTGCAACAGAGAATCTGAACGGCAAACAGAAAACTGTCTCTAAAAGTACAATCGTACCCCGAGCGGTGAATGAATGTGTGTAGAGTATTCTCACGTCACACGAACACTCGAAACAACTAAAACCAATTGTATGTGTCAAAACTGATAGAGGTCTGAAGCTGCAACACTCATCATATGCACTCACTCACTGTTTGTGTTGGCTTAGTTACTGTGACAATGGAAATAGAAACCGCAGCGTGAGTCTTTTTCGCGAAGTGTAGTACCGACTGTCATACGCAGCATACTTGTAATAACTGGCACAGAACGAAAGCGCCCGATGCACAGTTTTTTTTCTGTAACTACTTAGAAAGTGCCGAGTAACAAAAGAGAGAGTTGCTACGAACTTCACAGACAATAACAAGTTACAGTGCTGAAAAAAACCACCTCTAGATAAATAGTCACTGACTATTTCTGGTCTTAACGGGAAAGGGTGACTTGGTTCACACCATGAAAGAAAGCGTGCTGAACTGACAAAGTAAAGAGTAAGACATATAGGATTCTACTCAGAAAGGAAACAGGACAAACTCATGATGACAGAGAATCGTGCCGTCGCTAAATCAAGAGCGCACCGATTGCACTATCAGTGAAACTGAGAGCCATCTGGCCGTCAAACAACCACAGTGCCGCTTTTCAACCTTTGAATCGATTACCTGCAGTGACGAAAGTGTTTCTCAGGCCATATCATTTGTTGTTTTCTACGCTTTTTTTGTAACCGGGAGTTCGATAAATTAGCATGAAGGTGCAGCGTCTCCTGCATGTCCTAGGTTTATATTGCCCCGTAGACCAGTTTGCATCCTTTGTCCAGCGTTACATTTTTGTTTTCTTCATGTAGTGCAGGCACACTCAGCCGCGAATTAGTCTTTATGGCTTGCGCGGCTTTAAGCCCTAAAAACTCACTCACTCACTCACTCACCATATGATTTGTTGTAGTTTCTGGAACCCTTCATTTTAACGTTTACTTCACGATGACAGAGAATTGTGCCGTCGCTAAATGAAAAGCGCACCGACTGCACTATCAGTGAAACTGAAAGCCACCTGGTCCTCGACGACCACGGCGCCGCTTTTCAACCTTTGAATCGATTACCTGCAGTGATATGTGTTTCTCAGGCCATATGATTTGTTGTAGTTTCTGAAACCCTTCATTTTAATGTTTAGCTCACGCAACCCTTTAACACGAAACGATTTATAACTGAACTGTTCGTAAAAGATTGAAACGATTACAGCCACCAATTTGTCTCAGGCCACTCAGCTTGTTGACATAAATTATGCGATATTTGCGAGATAATCCATTTGTCCAACCCAACCAAAAACTCAAAAAACAAAAAGTTTGCAAAGGCCAGCCCCGATTTATAAACTTTATGACGAAAGAGGTGTCCTCTCAAACTTTTCCTTGGAAGGCTATTTGCAGCAGCGCTGCCCGCAGCAAGGGTGCTGAACATCAGGGCCCGTATGTAAAACTCGAGGTTAATTTAACCCACGGCTACGGGCCTAACCCAGACTAGGACAAAAGATACCCTAAAACAAAATTAAATAAAGAAGGAAGCGAAGAAAGAAAGAAAAATATCCTTCTATAACAGCATAGGCACCTTTCTGGAATGGACCCGCTTCCTGCTTTAAAACAAAAACAACAGAAAATTTAGACTCTAACCCGGGGCTAAACTCCCTAACCCCGACTTTTACATGCGGGCCTAGGCCTGGTATTCATGAAGCGCGTTCAGCTAAGATGAACGCGTTTAAATCTAAATGGGCGAAGTAGAATGGGAAATAACCATTGTTAAACGCCCGTTTAGACCTACGCGCGTCCTGAATACCAAGCCTGGTGTATAAATTTTGGACAGAGACTGATGTTAGCTTGAGACTAGCCTGACTTATCTGAGACTAAAACATTCGTAATGACATGCATAAACGGAGACAAAGGCGGGTTAACGATAAACCTGACGGTAATACATGATACTCCCGACGTAATAAGTCTGAGACTGGAGCTAAGCGATGATAGTCCAGACGCAATAAGTCTGAGACTGGAGCTAAGCGACGATAGTCCCGACGTAATAAGTCTGAGACTAGAGCTAAGTGAAGATAGTCCCGACGTAATAAGTGTGAGACTAGAGCTACGTGATGATAGTCCCGACATAATAAGTCTGAGACTAGAGCTAAGTGATGATACTCCCGACGTAATAAGTCTGAGACTAGAGCTAAGCGATGATACTCCTGACGTAATAAGTGTGAGACTAGAGCTAAGCGATGATAGTCCCGACGTAATAAGTCTGAGACTAGAGCTAAGTGATGATAGTCATGACGTAATAAGTGTGAGACTAGAGCTAAGCGATGGTAGTCGCCACCGAGTCTGAGACTAGAGCTGAGCGATGATAGTCCCGAAGTAATAAGTCTGAGACTAGAGCTAAGCGATGATAGTTCCGACGTAATGAGTCTGAGACTAGAGCTAAGCGATGGTAGTCCCGACCGAGTCTGAAACTAGAGCTAAGCGATGATAGTCCCGACGTAATGAGTCTGAGACTAGAGCTAAGTCTTAGACACGTCTTGTCTCTTTCCATGCATGAGGTCCCGAGTTCAGTTACTGTGGGGAGCCGGGGTGGCCGAATGGTATAGAGCGTTGGACTTCTAATGCTCGGGTCGTGAGTTCGTATCCCGGCTGGGGCCAAATATTTGGTTTGCTTTTTCATCGTTGCCCCGTCTTTGATATCTATCACCCGTATGTGGTGGAAAGGGACGCTAATCCCGCAAACACCCACCCACCCTCAGTTACGATGGACTCAGCATGGAACCCCCAGGAACATACCTTCTTCACGGTCAGGTAGGTTTACAAAGCAAGCACGCGCGTGTACTTTCTGTCCTTCCGCGATTCACGTGCATTGACCTCAGCGCTGATTTGCCTAATATTACGATAGTCAGGACATAACCATCAGGTCAAATCGGGTGGCGTGATTAGACTACAGAATACCGAAAGGCAACTGAACATTACGGGGGTCGGAGTAATTGCAAGATTGACCAGAATGCGCCCTTTGGCTTGACATTACCGTGATCGCTGCCCCATTCAGGGCTTGTTTATGTATTTTCCCGCCCGTTCACCCGTAAAACCGGCCTGTCCCCTGAACTAAAAAGGCAAACGAGGCAATTTGTCTTAGAAACAAATGTCTCTCTCCAACGGCGTCTAACAGCGGCGATAGGAAGATAAGAAAACGCTCGTCTGCTGCCGCTTCGTGTTCAGACTGTACATGCTTTGTCCCTCCTACGCCCTACTCTGCCAGGAAGGTCAGCGCAGAGGAGGTTAGCTCAGACTGAGTTATGCTGGGCTGTTGCACTGATAAGGTGCATCTCTAGATACGGCGGGCTCTGCAGCACACCTTTGGGCGCACTCGCGAGGTGAACGTCCTGCGAAGATCAATGACCTCGAGTTTGTCTTGGTTACGTGGTCTTTACGTTTAGCGTGCTCAGGGGCGCCGGAACCGGGGGGGGGGGGGCAGCTGCACCCCCCCTGTACCCAAGCAGGGGGGGGGGCAAGAGTATCTTTTTGCCCCCCCCCCCCCTGAAAAATCAGGTGACTATGGCAAGGGGGGGGGGGGGGGGCAAAACCATGGTCTTGCCCCCCCCCTCCCTTCCCCTACCCTCCCCCTCTTCCTGCTCTCTCCCTTATCCCACCGAAGAGAGAACTCAGTTTAGCCGTTGCATGAAATTTCAAAACGACTTGGCAGCATCTGAACGGCGACCCCCCACCCCCCTCGCTTTTCACTTTCTCCGGGCAACGTCCTTCCTTTCACTGGCTTCTGTCCCCCCCCCCCTGTGATGTATTCAGAGCCATACTAATCTCTAAGATAGGCTGTTTCGGGCGGACAGACACACGAACAACTGTTCCAACGAAACATTCTCTCTATATGAAGCCTTGAAATAGTAGCAATGGATCCTCTAATGTGTTCAAACCTCAATTTCCTACGTATCAATATCCAGCCTCAGTCCCTCTTTTCTTACACACGTGCACTATTGTTTTTGTTTGTTCTTTTGCAACATATGCGATGTGCAGTTTGGACTGTTGTGATTTCTTCCGTCCTACATGTGTTTTTGTAATTCTGTACGTATGAGAATCATGTATGATGCATTACTTGACATTCCTCCATACCCCAAATGGGGAGAAAGGAATAAAATCTTTGAATCTTAATACGCGAATCCGGCTTTCTTTCTTCCCCTCATACCCATCAAACTTAAAACGTCCCTGCCGCCGCCTCCCCCATAACCTTTTCCATCACCAGCAGCAGGCCCACTAACAACCCTAGCTGTCAGTACCAGACGCAGCAGCCACTTTGCAAGCTCCCCCTCTTGTGTGCAAAATTAGCTCTGTTAGCTGGCACACCTGGGCGTGTTGTCTCCCCGCTTCTTTCGGGCCATTGAGAAAGGCATGTTATCCCCCCGGAACATCTACCTGCTCGGACAGGTGAAAGATACTGAAACATGGCCCCGGCGCCCGAGTCGTGCCACGTTACGAGAAACCCTGGTGTGTCGACAGGGAAGGACATATATAAATGGAGGTGGTGGTGGTGGTGGTGGAGGATAAGGGGGGCAGATTATGGCCGAAAAAAATAACTTAGACTACACCTCCTGAATTATGGAGGCTGCCTGATGTGATGAGTTTTTTTTGTTTTTGTGTGTGTGTGTGTGTGTGTGTGTGTGTGTGTGTGTGTGATTTTTTTTTTTTTTTTTTTTGCTGCCCCAACTCTTTGCCAGTTCCAGTGGTGTTCCTCCCAGGTAATGGGTGGAATCCACGGAGGGCTCGGAAGCTGGTGCATTTTTTTTATAATTATGCATGATGATGGAGACGAGGATGATGGTAAGATGATGCTATGGAGGTCCGTGTGGTTTGGGACTACGGGATATGCTGCGGGACACGCATTCCACGCTCCCTGTCATAAATATCCCGGCATTAACCAGGCCCGGAAACTACGGCACCGGCGGTGCCGGCCGTGTAATCATCTGCATCATAAGACGTGTCATACCAAAGGAAGCACCACCAAAGTCGCACCCGTGACGTGGGTGAATCTCGGCTGTGTGGCAACAGCCTCCCCCTTGGGCCCATAGCACACCCGCTCTGGGTAGGAGCCGACCTAGGTAGGAAAAAATCCCGCTTGCCTCGGCTGGGACTCGAACCCGAGTCTCCCGGTCCATGGTCCGAAGTGCTAACCACTACACTATGGAGGCTGCCTGATGACTGATGAGATGAGGTTCTGTACGAGTACATTCTTAGTTTCGTGGAACAGTCAAACTTGTCAAGTCAGCTTGCTAAGTGATGCCTTCCTGCGACCGAAACTGTCTACAACCCGGCTGCGAAAGTATGAAGATCTGGACTGGTGTGGACAAACTTGAGTCTCACACAATGAAAGCTGTTTACAGCGTAGAAACTTGAGTCGAACTGACTTTGTATTGATGATTTTTCATAAGAGGGTGGGTGGATGTTTAGGGGTTAAACGGGCCGCCGAATGGTAGAGCGTTGGACTTTCAATACTGGTTCCAGATATTTGTGCTGGTCTTTTTTCTCGTTGTCCCGTCTTGGACGCAGTGGAAAAGGACGTTAAACTCCCAAAATACACACACCTTAGAGGTTTAACGTCCTTTTCCACCACATAAGGGTGATATTAAAGACGGGACAACGAGGAAAACGCCCAGCACAAATGATTGGTTCCCAGCCAAGATTCGAACTCACGACCCGAGCATTCAGAGTCCGATGCTCTTTTCATAAGGGAATTTTTTTCTGTTGTCCCCTAAACGTGCTCTGGGCCTTTCGGCATTCTGAAGTATTGTTTCACGCTGGTAGCACTTTTCGTTCTGATAACGAATGACACACATTTGCCGGGTCTATTGTGTATTGATGAGTGGCCCCGCGACTGCCGTCAACGATCGAATGCGGCCCCTGGGTCGCATATTCGTGAGCTGTATCCTATCAGACCAGACCATCGGGTCAAACAATAACATGTCAAAGCGCCGGTAACAGTTTGAGGGGTAAGCCAGATGCCAACCGATAAAAAGCCATCGTCCCGAAGTATCGGTGAAGTAAAACACATTAATCTCCGACGTATTTATGTAAATTGTTTTTAGAACCTCGACCATCTCACTCCATGCATCGACGTCTGCTGATACAATCTGTCATGGTTTATGATCTTCTCTCGGCGAATGGTAAAAAAGGCCCAAGTGTTTATCCAATCCATGCCGCTTAGGCTCTTTCACAACATGATGGTAGATTTATTTCGCGTCTCTCCCATATCCCGATACTACGGCCTCCTAGCCGTGAATATGCAAATCGTATGATAATAAGGCATTTGTTCACATCGACAGATCCAGGACATACGGAGGGGCTAGGTTTTGGTCATTGCCGATCAGATCTCATACCCGATATCGTTAACGGTTATAATTACAAGTCATTTCGGGTAAATTAATATTGACTAGCTCTTTGAACCTGACCGGCGTAAATGACATCATAAAACTGGCTTCACAAGTGGAGCACGGCACGGGTGGATGGGTTAGGTGGTACATGTGCCGGGTTTTTTTGTGTTTTATTACTGGTGAGGTGTACAAACTTGAAAAGAACCCAAGAGGTACGTCGCTTTTCGTAGGCGTGAAATTTACTCTTGTGCAACTCACGTTTTGTCCGAAATATTCGGGAGAAGAGAAAAATATGCTCTGTTAAAGACTTTGGAGCCCCTTGCATTTATGGCCTTTCGTGTGTTCCTCGTGGATTTTACGTACTTCCTTAGTTCCTCCGAAGTGCAAAGAGGAGCCGGGGTGGCCGAATGGTATAGTCTATAGAGCGTTGGACTTCTAATGCTCGGGTCGTGAGTTCGTATTCCGGCTGGGGCCAAATATTTTTCATCGTTGCCCCGTCTTTGATATCACCCGTATGTGGTGGAAAAGGACGTTAACCCCCCCCCCCCCCAAACACATACCCACCCACCCCACAACAAAAGACCGGTTTGACCGGGGGTGAGCGGTGGTCTAATATAATAGGTAGGTAGCACGTCGGACTTAGCCGCTTCGCTACTGAACGGCCGTCACCGCTGTCACGGCGACGAAGCGTGGGTTCGAGCCCAGGTCGAACTTGTGATAATTATGTGATACCGGTTATTCCTCGCTACAGGGCTGCTCACTCATCTAGCCGCGAAATAGTCTCTGTTGCTTGCGCGGCGTAAAGCCCTAAAAAACTAACTAACTAACTGCTCACTCATCGGGGGTTTCTCTCCGGGTTTTCCGGCTTTCCTCCCCCCCCTATAAGCCTCTAGTTTCGCCTTTCTTCACCGCTGTGGTATGGAAGTCGGGTAGTTCTACCGCTTGGGCGTCGGCCTTGAGATCGGAAGTTGAAAGGTTCGAACCCCGACATAGCCAAAATTTGCAAAGTTTTTTTTTTCAGTGTCCTCGTCGCAAAGCCGGGATGGCGAATTGGCAGAGCTTTGGACTGTCAGTACTCGGGCCGTGTGTTCGAATCCCGACTGCGGCCAAATATTTGTGCTGGCCATTTTATCGTTAGAGGAAAAAAACGTTAAAACTCCCAAACTCCCAACCAGTGCCCTCGTCTTTGAAATCCCCTCCCCCGCCCACACACATCATCGTGGACAAAACAACCTGAAAACACTAACCCACTCACCACTTCAGTAAACTTACGAAAAAGTATTTTTTTTTTTTTTTTTTTTTTTTGGAGAAATAGTACCTGCGTGGTAATAATACGCTCGCCACCCAACTTTGAGATAAAGATCGTTTGACAGTCTCTTTGTACAGGCTCGTCTTCACTTCCTGAACTCGACTTCTGAACATCGAGCACCTGAATTGTACACCTACGACATTTTTGTTGTTGTTATTAAAACGGCGCGTGTGTCTGATAGAGTGCTGAAAAATGTCAGTAAACGGACTGTCAATACTCGGGCCGTGTGTTCGAATCCCGACTGCGGCCAAATATTTCTACTAGCCTTTTTCTCACTAGAGGAAAAAAAAAAAACATCAAAACTCCCTAACACCCAACCAGTACCCTCGTCTTTGAAATCCCTCCCCTACCCCTCCGCCAACACACATCATCGTGGACAAAACAACCTCAAAACACCCACTCACTCACCACTTCAGACTACTTCGAAAGAGTTTTTTTTTTTTTTTTTTTTTTTGCGAAATAGTACCTGCGTGGTAATAATACGCTCGCCACCCAACTTTGAGATAAAGATCGTTTGACAGTCTCTTTGTACAGGCTCGTCTTCACTTCCTGAACTCGACTTCTGAACATCGAGCACCTGAATTGTACACCTACGACATTTTTTGTTGTTGTTATTGAAACGGCGCGTGTGTCTCATAGAGTGTTGAAAAATGTCAGTAAACGGATATGAACTGTAGAAGTTTGCCGCGCATATTATACCACGCAATAAGGCAAGCCACACGTTTAGCGCGCTTAATCCTTGACGAAATAAGTTTTATGACACCAACCCTATCGGTTGAGCAGTTTTTGTCTGGGGACATTTTTGAAAATACTGCATCGATATCAAGATGCACAAATAGTACTCGCGTGTCGTGCTTGCCCGGAGAGGTGGTAATTTTATCATCCCACTTATGAGCAGTACAATTTATCATACCACCCACATCCTCAACAAAGCTCTTTGTCGGCACCGACTGCGTGTCAAGTTAATAAATTGCAGCCTTTGTTCAAGACCTCGTTAAAATATTACGTGCCAAGTGGCCGGGATTACCGTCACGAAGTGTGATTAAGATCCTAATAAAGCATGGCGTCCTTATACTGAAGTGCTGAAGCTGTTCGCTCCGATAATCGAGCACGCGGTTTGTTTCTTTTGGGCGTGAGAGCGGCTTTGAGGCCTCCACTTGGTAAACAGCACCATATGGCTGCATGATTGATAATGGCTTTTTTTTTTTTTTTTCAAATAGGATACCGGACAATGCTGTCGACATCAGCCTCGTCCGGATAAAATACCATCAGGACCTGAGCTTTGATCAGAAAACGTGTTTAATCGGATACGAAAGGAAGTGCCTTGCTACGCTGAACGGCCCGTGTGGTTTCCGTGAGGCTGGCGTGGGCGTTTCCGTGAGTGACGAACAAACCGCTGACACGACTGACGTAGGCCACTTCAGATACGTCACGGAAATAGCGGTGGATGACGTCAACCTTTTCTACACTGACGCCACCATCATGTGTCTGACGCTAGCTGCCTGGAGCCCCAGCGGTGACAGCAAGCCGCCTACTTTCCACCATTCTTTTTACCGCATAAACCGCATGAAGAAAACCGTAAACAACGGTAACCAACGAAAACAGAAACCGTTTCTAAGGGAGATCACTCCAGCAAAACCCGGCAACGGCTAGCAAACGGTGGAAAAGAACGAAGCTTTCACACACTATACTGAAGACTGTTACGACTTTCGTCGTAGCGGCGGCAGTTACGGTGGGGACTGAAATCTTGTCATGGCTATGGTCGTAACTTGGGTGATTGCGTTAAAATGTGGTTGGCGTGGCAGGAGAGAGGTGCCAGGATATTTGTCAGGTTCGTGGAGTATATGTAGGTGGCAGTTCCTTCAGCATCATTCACCGCTTATGTGCCTGTTTGTTTATTTTTGAGTTTTGTTTTGTTTTGTTTTGTTTTGCTGAACGATCTTTCAAACATTTCCAGAAGTAAGACATCTTTCTCTAAGAGGGCATTTGGCCTGTGGTTACGGCGTCAGATCTGGAGATCCCGAAGTGCCGAGTTCGATCCCCTGATGGGCAGGAATGTTGTTGGGGATTTTTCCCGGCTAAGGGGATTATTTCTCACCAGATCGAGTCAGATTCACGTGCAGACTCGTTCTCGGCCTTCATGTACACAAGCATGAATAAATATCGCACGTGCACGTTAAAAATGCCAATCCAAACGGGAGGGTGGGTGGGTGTTTGGGAGTGTAACGTCATTTTCCACCACGTGTTGATGATATCAAAGACGGGGGAACGGGGGAAAAAAAAGTCCAGCACAAATATTTGGCCCCGGCTGTGACTCGAATCCCAAACCCGAGCACTGGAAGTCCAACGCTCTACCACTGGGCTAGCACTGCTCCCTAAAATCCAAACGAGAGCATCCGTGGAATGGAAAACATGCATGGAGGAAAAAAGAGCGACGGAAAAAATGGATGGTGCTGTACCATGACGCACTACTCCCCGGGGACAGCAGTTCCTATTTTCCCCTGCTCTAAGACTATAACGGCATAAGATGATCATACCAGACACCAATTACCGATTAACTCAATTCCTCCCAAATAAGTTTGGGGTTTTGCACCAGTGGCCGAACTAAAAACAATACCACGCGTCCCCAGAGTGTGCAGACTATAGCCGGTGCTTCTAGGTTTTTCTGTAGTGAGGTATGACCATTCTCCAAGTTTATACACTTAACTCAATTCCTACCAAGTACGTTTGGGGTTGGGCACCAGTGACTTCAAAAACAAACAAACAAACAATCAAAAAAATCATGTTTTTCTCCATGGAGTAGAACAACCCCCCCCCTCCCCCCTGCCCCTTCCCTCCCCGCTCTCCATCTCTGCATGCCACCTGCAAAAAATCAGTATGCGTGCGTGCGTGCGTGCGTGCGTGCGTGCGTGCGTGCGTGCGTGTGTGCGTGCGTGCGTGTGTGTGTGTGTGTGTGTGTGTGTGTGTGTGTGTGTGTGTGTGTGTGTGTGTGTGTGTGTGTGTTATACGTTTATGTTTTTTGTATGTTATGTGTAGTTAATGTACGCGCCCTGAGCTCTTGTGAGATGGGGCGCCTCAAATACCCTTTATCATTATTACATGTATTATTATGTCTGCATGGATTTCATGTATTAATATGTCTGCATGGATTTCATGTATTATTATGTCTGCATGGATTTCATGTATTATTATGTCTGCATGGATTTCATGTATTATTATGTCTGCATGGATTTCATGTATTATTATGTCTGCATGGATTTCATGTATTATTATGTCTGCATGGATTTCATGTATTATTATGTCTGCATGGATTACATGTATTATTATGTCTGCATGGATTTCATGTATTATTATGTCTGCATGGATTTCATGTATTATTATGTCTGCATGGATTTCATGTATTATTATGTCTGCATGGATTTCATGTATTATTATGTCTGCATGGATTTCATGTATTATTATGTCTGCATGGATTTCATGTATTATTATGTCTGCATGGATTTCATGTATTATTATGTCTGCATGGATTTCATGTATTATTATGTCTGCATGGATTTCATGTATTATTATGTCTGCATGGATTTCATGTATTATTATGTCTGCATGGATTACATGTATTATTATGTCTGCATGGATTTCATGTATTATTATGTCTGCATGGATTTCATGTATTATTATGTCTGCATGGATTTCATGTATTAATATGTCTGCATGGATTTAAATTTGGCTCAGTGGGAGTGTTGCACTTTGATTATACTCGTGTTTGCTGCAGTAAGAGCCGTCAAGGAACAGTTAATCTTGTCTGATTTTTGCTTACAGGACCAGAACCGAAAAAAAGAGACAAAAACGTGGAATACTCGTTCGCGGTACGAGACGTTCTATTGAAATAACTTGGAAAGCTGCATCGGTTAGACACGCACCCCACGCGCGATGACGGCGGCCAGCCCCAAGCTGTAATGATGGCCGTGTGCCATGGTAATCGTTCATCAGGACCCGCTGCTGTGTATTTAGTTTGTTGTGCACATGTGTCATAACAGAAGCATGTATTTTTAGTTTAGTTTAGTTTTTTTTTGTTTTGTTTTTTTGTTTTTTTTTCCTCTTCCTGTGTTATCGTCTGCATCTGCCTGATTAGTGATAGCGCTAGAGCAAGAGAGGCCGGCGGGCAGAGTTGTTATAAGCCCTCTTTATGGGTGCAATTTCTTTGATCGTATCAATTGATCGGCTGACGAACAGCAGTAAAATACCTTCCGCTGGCATGTATGAGAACATAATTATGTGACAGAAGAGTGGGGTGGGAGGGTGTTTGGGAGTTTAACGTTGTGAGAGAAGACAGCTGAAGTAGAATTGGTATTTGTGAGAAGACAGCTGATACAGATTTCGTATTTGATGTAGATCTGGCATTTCTAAGAAGACAACCGATGTAGAACACGTAGAACTGGCATTTGTTAGAAGAAAACTGATGTAGGATGGTATTTGTGAGAAGACAGCTGATGTAGAATTGGGGATTTTGAGAAGACAACTGATGTAGGATTGTCATTTGTGAGAGGACAACTAATGTCGATTTGGTATTTGTGAGAAGACAACTGATATATAGAAACTGGTATTTGTCAGAAGACAACCGCTACATGGAACTGGTATTTGTGAGACGACAACTGATAGACAGAAACTTGTATTTATCAGAAGACAACCTCTGTATAGAACTGGTATTTGTGAGACGACAAACTTTTATATAGAAAGTGGTATTTGTCAGAAGACAACCTCTAGATCAGTGGTAGAACTGGCATTTGTGAGACGACAAATGATATATGGAAACTGGTATTTGTCAGAAAACAACCGCTATATAGAATTGGTGTTTTGTGAGAAGACAACTGATATATATTGAAACAGAAGAAAACCGCACTATAGAATTGGTATTTGTCAGAAGACAGCTGCTGTAGAATTGACGTGTGTGGGAAAAAGAACTGGTGTGGGTTCACACAGATGTTGTGAGAGGACAATGGTGACACGGACTTCGAATGTGATCGACATCAACTGGAATGGGGACACAGCTGACACGATCTGGATTTTAAACTGATTTGCACTTTCCTTTGATATTTTCTCCTTTTTTTTCTGGAATTAAAATTGTGCAGTTGTTAGGTCCGGGTTTATGTTGTCGTCATCACGTGAGTGGGTGGCGGAGGATGTGTGACGTCTTCGCTGGACAATCTGTTCGGCTTATCGCCAGGCACTGTCAATTTATTACCCTCTGAAGTAACGAAGACTGCGTGGTAACATCGGATTTTTGTTATCAGCGTCAAACACCAGACGCCTCGGTGCATTCCGTAGGCAGATAATTTCAATTATTCAGCATCGCATGTACAATTGATCTGGCTGTCACAACAGAAACACGGTTAAACTTGTGACATCTGCAACTCATCATTAATTCAAGATAACAGCAAACATCCTCATTAGGCCAGACTGTCAAATTAGTCAAACAATTTATTAAAGCATGAAAGGGATGGGGCAGAGTCATTTGTCAGGTGATTTTTTTTTCTTTCTTTTCATTTCCATAAGGCAGATGGCAGCCAATGAAAACCGCATCTATGATCCTTCAGTGTGTCCAAGCAAACGCGGAAATACATGCTGTTGAAATGATGGGAGGCCTCCTCGCATGCCATCATCTTACAGTTCTTCTTCATGCATCATCTTCTTCGTCGTCTTCTCCTTATTCGTCCGCTGTCCACTCCTGCAAACATGTGTCTGCCTCAACATGATGAATGCGCGAACTCCAACTTGCGGCTCATGTCACACGGGAGATGTTATGGTCCGAACAAACATCACACACCACTCGAACGCAATATTTGTGCGGACTAAGGTGGATGGATGGGTGTTTGAGAGCTTAACGTCCTTTTTCCACCACGTAAGGGCGATATCAAAGACGGGGACAACGAGAAAAAGGCCAGCACAAATATATGGCTCCAGCCAGGATTCGAACTCACGACCCGAGCAGCGAGAGTCCAGCGCTCTACCATGCGGCTGCCCCGGTTCCCTTGTGCGGACTAAAAATGTCTCCAGTGTGAAATGAGCCTTTAAGGCTGCGAAGTGAGGTCACTGACTCTCTCCGCCGCATGCTGCGAGGAAATGTATGACCACTGGCATGCCATCAAGCCTGTCTTTCTCTCTTCCGTCCCCATATAATATATATATATACACGGTCCACGGAAAGCGAGGCGACAGAGGCAGACGATGAGACCAGCGCCGGGTTGATTTTATTGACTCTAAGCATAAATAACGACAGCGGGTTTACTTTACTGCTTTTTGTGTGGAAGCCGAGATAGCAAAGGTTCTGGTGGATCGTTGGACTTATAATACTCGGGTCGTGAGTGTGAATTCCGGCTGGGAGCCAAACGTTTTGTGTTGGCGTTTCATCTCGTTGCCCCGTACTTGGCATCACGCATGACTTTAACTCTGAAAAGCCCATGGGAAAAAATCGCAATTTTACATGAAATTTTTAAACAAAAACCGAGACCCCCCAAAAAAACAAAAACAACAACAACAACAAACACAAAAAACAAAAACAAAAACAAACCAAAAACCAAAACAAAACAACAACAAACAAACGAAGAAAAACAACAACATCAACAACAACAAAACCTGATTCTGGTCCTGATTTATAACAACGGCGTACGCCGTCCAGTCAATCGAAGTACCCAATGATTGCTCTTCCTTGCCCTTGTAACCTGATACTTTGACGACAACGTTTTGATCGCCGGCCGGCAATCAAGTGTCGATTGACAGTGATTTGACACGTCAGCTGGCCATGACCGCGACCTCAGGTGACCTCTCCGTTGGAACAGTATCCTAATGGGTGGCGGTTCGATTCACTTGTGGGGACTACTGTGCCAGGGTATTAGAGCACGCGAGGTCGTTTGAGGTCAGAGTTGCTACTGGGAGACTGGGGTACCGAAGGAAGGGGGGGGGGGGGGGGGGACAGAGAGAGAGAGAGAGAGAGGGGGGCTCTGTTGGCATAGCCGCCAGGCATTGTGCTACCGCCATGGGTTAGATTGCCTGGTTGCAAGGTAGGGAATTTTCCACGGTCTCAATCCAGCCAATTTTACGTGCAGACTCAACCAGCGTTCCCTATCTTGCCTTCATGTATACATCAATACACGTTCATCGGGGTGCGTCCCCCAGCGATGCCAGACGCGACTTTCGAAGAACAGCGGGTAAGGCCTCCCAAACTGGTGGAAAGACACAGAAGTATGCAGTTAACTAGGTCGGTCGCTCTGTCTAAGGAGCTTGATATATGTGGAGGGCCCAACTTTGAAGCCAATCGGTTGAATATTTTTGAAGATACACGCCTGGACACAATAACACACACAATCACACACTCTCACACACATAAACACGGACGGCGCTCACTGAGGCGGAGAAGTGCGTTCGCTGCACCATACACGTCAGCATCGATGACGCACTTTTTTTTTTTTTTACGTCATTGTCAGAGTTACACTTGCAAAATCGTCTCTGCGGGAGATCAGCAGTGACATGCGTTTGAAACACAGAGGCTTGCCTATGAACGTGGAAAATTTAGCCCGTCCTATGGTGTTGTTTCCATTAGGCCTACTACTGTGGAGACGCATTTTCTTTGGGTTGACAACCAGTAGAAGCGTAGCGGATATAGAGTCCTTGGCCAGAACTTCCGAAAGTGAAAAGGGGTGCACAAATAGTGAAATATCATTCATAACACACTCTGACTTCGTAAAGAAGTACCACACAGTCCATGCACCAGTCCCTCAATGACCGAACCACCCACCCATTCAGCACCTTGAATTGAAAAAGTCCACATTCCGGTTATCAAGAAGAGTCCAATTTCACTTGAACCATGGCCTGATCGCGTTTTCTTAAACAAGCACACAGCTGGAGTTAGCGCAAGTGCAGACTCTTGTCCTGCATTTCAGTGCGACCACGTTTCTGAAACTTGTGGGCGGGGGTTAATTTAAACACTAAACATGCGCCGAGGAGCCCCGGGAGCAAAAGGTTTTGGCAAGATGAGAGCCAGTCGTTTACAGAGCTCGGCAAACCGGGCTCTTTACGCAGAGTCAACAGATCAACAGATTCCTGGCGGTGTCGGACAAAAGCACGTCGCCAGAAATGAGGGAAACCTCAGAAGCACCTCTCACGCCCAGCTGAAAAGGCACCATGACGTCCGACACTTTGGAGAAGTCCTCCTTCGCGCGGTGAAGGACATGTCCCCCCTTTCTCGCAAAATGCACATGCAGAAGAGAGCAGAGGAGAGGAAAGCAAAGCAGAAGTCGACAGCTTCGGCGTTAACAGCGTGAATGCAAAAAAAAAAAAGAAAAAAAGAAAAAAACCAAAACAAGTTTCAATCAGCGTGTTGCATGTCCAAATACAATCGATTTCACAAACAGACCAGGGCCCGTATGTAATGGTCGAGGCTAGGGCTTTTAGCCCTGGGTTAGAGTCTAACCTCGAACAAAACTAGCTCTAGGGTTAAATTTTCTATTGCTTTTTTGTTTTAAATCAAGAAGCGGGCCCATTCCAGCAAGGTGTCTAATAAGCTGTTATAGAAGGATTTTCTCTTCCTTTCTTCGCTTGATTTTTTTAATATATTTAATTTTGCTTTTGGGTTTCTTTTGTCCTAGTCTGGGTTAGGCCCGTAGCCGTGGGTTAAATTAACCTCGACTTTTACATACGGGCGCAGGAAAGGCGAGTGCTGGCGAAGCAGAGTCTAGTGGATACGAAGTGCAAGAAAGAAGCAGTCTCGGCGACTCCAGTGTAAGGTTCACTTGAAAATCAGAAAGCACAGAAAGAATACGGTGACAACAACACTCGCATCTTTCAACTTGTTGTGAAAGTTGCGGGCGCTTGAGTTTTGTTCTCTCTTGTCTTTTCTTGGCCGACCTGGACAATGGACGGTCGAACTCCAGGCAGTCAAAAGAGCCGAGTCGACAGAATTCAGCCAATCGCGTCCCGCGCAACGCAATGAGCATTTGGTGTGGCAAACGTTTTGCCAAACACCACAACATGGGAAGCACTTGTAGTGTGATATGAATGACACATGGAAAGAAAGCATTGGCGTCATCTGAGGAAAAAGACCAGTACATCAATGTCTTTCATCTTTTCCCGTGAAACGGCATCATGGACAGGGGATTTGGTCTAGTGGTTAAGGCATCCGACTTCGGATCCTGAGCTGCCTGGTTCGAGTCCCCGGTGGGCAGGAATACGGTGGGATTTTTCCTGACCATATCGAGTCAAATCCATGTGCAGACTCGTTTACGGTGTCTGTCTCGCTTTCGTGTACACATGCATCAAGTGTGCACGTTAAAAATCCCACGTTCATCTTTCGAAGAAGAGAAGGCTGTGGCCGGTGGCGTGGTAAACAGAAATACTGGCGCACGCACCAGAGTGAATAGCAGGGTGGAGGTTTGCACATAAACTAGCGCTTATCGGCAGCAGGCTTTCGCTGCTTCGTCCTCCAGCCCTGCGGCGCCGTGAGCATTTCAGCAGATATGGATATGTGCGCCGAGGAGAAGTCTACCATACCATACCATACGTATTGTGTTTTACCAATACACGGCAGAGGAAAGGGGCGAGACTTTGGCCCTGGGTCTTGCCGAGGGGGTTCATCTATTAGACAGAACTTCTGAATCAGCAAATGTGCAGTGGAGAAGATGATAGAAAGGGTCAGACTGCCGATCCACACAGGACGAGTGGACGGACAGACGGAAATCAGCCACGCGGCTCCCTGAGAAGAAAGAACTACTGCAACTCGCCTCACACGGAACTCATGTCTCATGCCAAGAAATCGAACTCACAACCGGAGCCGGGATAGCCGAACGGTGGTAGAGCGTTGAACTGCCAATGCTGGGATCGTGAGTTCGAACCCCGGCTGGGGCCAGATATTTGAGCTGGCCTTTTTCACGTTGCCCCCGTCTTTGATAT
This sequence comes from Batillaria attramentaria, assembly GCA_018292915.2. Classification (NCBI taxonomy): domain Eukaryota; kingdom Metazoa; phylum Mollusca; class Gastropoda; family Batillariidae; genus Batillaria; species Batillaria attramentaria. The sequence goes on from JACVVK020000004.1 coordinate 9,154,986, forward strand.
CACCCTTACGTGGTGGAAAAGGACGTTAAACTCCCAAAAACCCACCCACCCATCCCACGACCGGAGCACACCACCTGGATGCGTTGAAAAGTGTGGCCCACAAGACTGAGACAAAAATCAATGGTCACGTGTCCAGCACGAGAATGGCTTTATTTATTTTGGGGAGTGGGTGCTAAGCGATGGGGTGAGCGTTGGTCTAACAGGCAGCGCGTCGGACTGAACGGTCGTCACCGCTGTCACGGGGAAGAGTGGGTTCCGAGGCCAGGTCGAGCTGTGTGATACCGGTTTCTCCTGGCTACCGGGCTGCTCATCGGGGGTTTCTCTCCGGGTTATCTGGCTTTCCTCCCCAAGCAAACTTGATGAACAGGATAGGTAGGTTGGGTGGCGCTGCACCGCGGCGACACGCTTCCCACGGGGAAAGCAGTCCGAATTTCCCGAAAGGGACAATAAAGTAGTTTAACAAACAAACAAATTAACCAACCAACCAACAAACAAACAAAACCCTGATAGTTTCCAAAAAAAAAAAAAAGTCTGTCAAAGACGTCAGTTGACTCCTTTGTCTTTTATTAATTTAGGTTGTGCGATGTCACCATGCATAATTTCTGGAATTTCTCATTTTGGGATTACAAATAGATTGTCTTGTCATATTTTATATTATCTCAGCTGATCTCACCCAGCTGTGCATGTGACGTAAGCTCCTGTGAGTGCACGTTCAGACGCGAGCTAATCAGTAATCACGCCGAACAGATGTACTTCATGGCTGACTTCTGGCCTGGGGTATCATTATTACGCTGTACTGTTGCATCAGCTGTCGTTGTGGTGTCCATATTATTTTTTTCAGATTTTTCGGATTTATCGTTATAGAACAACACCGTTGTATGCAGAGAGAGAGAGAGAGAGAGAGGCATGATGATGATGATGATGATGATGATGATGATGATGATGAAACTTTATATATCAACGGTAAAAGTTTTGACAGAAAATCGCCAGTTTACAAACTTGCCGTTGCTAATACTACAGAAACTGTCTACTGAGAAAAAGAAGAAGAAGAAGAAGTAATAATAAAGTAGAATAACAAAAATTAAAAAGATAATTCAAGACAGAAAAAATGCACTAAACTACAAGAAACAAAACCAGAGAGAAATCGTCCATCAGGTCTAAACACATTCACATACACGTGCGACATTTGCAAATACAAATGATATAATGAAATGGTATACTGTATAGGAGAGTTAAGGTGACAGGTTGGAGAGAGAGAGAGAGAGAGAGAGAGAGAGAGAGAGAGAGAGAGATCCAATTCGCCCCAGATATCCTATTCCTCTCAGCAACATGATATCCCAGTCAGCCAGTAGACTATTGATCAAGTCCCAACATAGCTTAGCTGTGGCTGACTGACGACACGTCTATTTTCACACATACCCTCGTGGACAAAAGCCTGATCAGCCAGTTGGGGGCGGTGCGGGATTAAAACCGCTGTAGGAGGAATGTCTGTCAAAGAATGAGCTGCAACACTGAATGGGTCTCCTGAGGCACGAGCCTAAACACTGCAATAAGGAAACATGTTTTGCTGCTGTTACGGCCTTTTGTGCCTGCGCGTGTGCGACCTACAAAATCAGGATAATGGACGGAGAGAGTCTTTGTCTTTTGAGGATAAGTTTTGACAGATCATAACAAACAACTGAAAAGATTGTGGTCTCTGCACTGATTGGTTCAGTCGTGGCCAACCGCAGCTTACCAGGAAATAATAAAAGGAAAAGGACGCTAAACTCCTAAACACCCACGCACCCACCAGGAAACAATACATTGTTAACGTGGTCATGAACAGTTCCAAAGGATTCCCATGCAGCATAGTAACACGGTTGTAGTATTGTGCGTGCGTGCGTGCGTGCGAGCGTGCGTGCGTGCGTGCGTGCGTGCGCGCGCGCGCGCGCGCGTGTGTGTGTGTGTGTGTGTGTGTGTGTGTGTGTGTGTGTGTGTGTGTGTGTGTGTGTGTGTGTGTGTTGGGGAGGGGGGGGGGCGGTCAGGAGGGGTCCTTCCTTCAGCAATATCTCTGACTGGAAATTTGAATGGGCGACATTGACTGAATGCATTGTGCTCGGTGAATCCGAATATTTAGGGACAGCATGACTAAATTATATCCACTTTTGTGTAAAGTACAGAAGTACAAAAAAAGCTGTTTCGGATTGTCTTTAATGAGATCTTGCTCTCTTGGAGGTCATTTTGTGAAAGACGTTTCGGAAGACCCCTACTGGCAATGCACTTTTCACGAAAAACGTGAATCTCCCCCATCCGTTTCTTTAAAAAAAAAAAAAAAAACCGCTATTCAGTGCTCTCTCTCTCTCTCTCTCTGTCTCTCTCTCTCTCTCTCACACACACACACACACACACACACACACACACACACACATTCGGGGGCTATATGCTCTGTGAGAACCTTCAGCCTCCAAATTTTTGGTGGTTAGACGGAACATCTCTGTTTTTGCGCCTTTTCAAAAGAATCGTATATTTCCTGAAAGAGGCTAGCTTTAGCCACATTTTAATGTAATGAACGTTCTTATAAGTCGAATACTTTAGGATATACAGAGCGGTGAATTCTGGACACAACCTGCAGATGTGTTGTGAGAACCTCAGCTCAGACACAAACAACAGATGTAATCTGGGAACCGAGCAGACACAGCCCACAGATGTGCTGTGGGAACATCAGGTCAGACACAAACAGCATATGTAATCTGGGAACGTAGACGATAAAACTACAGATTAAATCAGGGAACTTATACCATGAAACTACAAATACACTTTTGTAAACTTAAACCCTAGCTTTTCATTCCTGACCAGGTTGGAAACATTATCAGTTGCCAAAAGAGTCCAATGCAACATGCGATCACTGTCACATAGTTTTTGTTTGTAATAGAACTGCTTTATAACAATGTCAGAATTAACGCTGTAAGTGCTATATAAAGCCAAATACAAGATTCAAATGCATGTAACTAGATGTGCATTGACTAGAGGGGTTTGGGTGCCACTCAAAATCTCCAAAGGCTGTGAGCCAAATGGGGCGATGCTCATTTTAAGGATTCAGACCAACTTTGTGCTGCTTTTGATAGTAGAGAAATCAGGTGTACTTCGAACTTGTGGCATTTTCAGAGCGGTCTGTCTTGACACAAGTGTTAAAGGCCCTAATGTTAAGATTTGGTGCTCATAGGTCACACTGAGGTGTCAAACATCCCACAACTTGGACAACTGCACAATCCAGCATGTCAAAGCTTGATGAAGAGCCAACAGTGGGATGCACGTGACGCATCTTATGGGGATGGATCAAAACACATACTACTCAGTAGCAGAATTTTCGACTGCTAGTACAAGTGTAAACTGCACGTTATTGCATTACTAATCACTAAGATAGAGTATTTCGCGCATACAGGTGCACTAACAAGCGATACTGTTCCATGGTAAACATCGAAATAGTACATTTAAGCTCATTCAATGATAAAGTTCTCCACAACGTTGGTGTATGCCAGACAAGGATGTAGATACCTGTTTGCCGTTGTTGAACTTGGTACATATTGTGTAACAGGAAAGACAGGATTCGCCTAACAAAAGTTTTTGTTTCCATCCACAAACATTGAGCGCAGATCAATCAGCACCAATGGACCGTGTCGCCTCACATCACAACTCGCGCAGTATCGCTACCCCGGCCTAGCACGGCTCAGTACATGTACGAGATAGCAATTAACACTTACCTGTGAAATCTTTTGGTGATTGCAAACTAATCAAACTGCAGGGGTGGGGGGGGGGTCTCTATCCCACTCTCTCTACCTTCAGGCTGCTTGATACAGGTTTTGAAACAGTGACTTTCTTCATTGTGACCACTGAAAGAGGAAAAAAAAAAGGGGGGGGGGGCGGTAAGGCCAACTCCCGCCGTCGTGCTGTTCAGTACAAGTTGATCTTGATGGTTAGATTTTTCTGAGGCTGAGAAAGAGGGTTTCTTGGAAAGAGAGTTGGGTGGGGTTTTTATGTTGTCAAGTTGTTGTTGTTGTTGTTGACATTTTGACTTTTTTATGGAGCGTTGTGGTAGCGTTCATTCTTCTAACTCAGCCATGAGAGTCTCACCAGTGATATACATCTCTGGTCTCACGGTGCTGTCACAACTAAGGTCCGCTCTGACTGCTGCACAAAGCAAAGTTCTTTTGTTGAGTGCAGATCAAGCAAAACCATTGTATCGTGTCGCCCGGCTCACATCACAACTCTCGCTCTTGCGCGCGTGGCTCAGTACACGTTGCCAATTGGCACTCACCTGTGAAATCTCTCGGTGATGCCAAACTACTTTAACAGGGGTTGTCGTTTTTCTGTCATTTCAGTTCATTTGTTCCATTTCACCTGGTAGAGAAGAACGTTAAACCGAAGCCAGTCCCCTGTCTTTTTGTATTTTTCAACAGTTCTCCTAAGTTAACCGTGAAATCAGATAGACACCATTAGTTGAACATAAGATTTAATAACTGGTACCACTACCGATTCTAATTAAATCATTGACATAACTCTCTCTCTCTCTCTCTCTCTCTCTCTCCTTTAGGATATACTGAGGTCCCAAATGATTTAATGGCGGATTTCTCTTCTAACCAAACAGTTCGTTTGCTTTTTTCCAAGACTTAATTGTGAAACTTGTAAATCGACTGAATACAATTATTCTTTTATTTTTTCCTATTTTCCCGTTCAGTAAACAGGTAATCTTTTTATCCTTAAAAAAGAAACGCCCCCCCCCTCCCACGTTGTTCATCACTAGACGGCTTAGCGGCTCAACGACCCGTATTCCGATGATAAACTTTCCCCGAGCCAAGTGGATGTTCCTCAGTGTCACATATCAAATGCACTTTAAAATAGAACAAAACCCAAATTAACAACAGCCAGGGTTTCTCTTGGTGTGATGATAACAGTACTTAAATGTCAAACGCTCAAAACAACATTGAAGTGGTAACTTCTGTTTTCAATGTAGAAGCAAACTTCGCTTGTCTCCTTTAGTGAAAACGTTGCGGGATATCGCATCCAGCGCATATTGGTGCCCAGCTTGGCATAGATGTAAATGCCGTATGCAAGAAAGTTTGCTGTGGCGAGAATTTCAACGGCAGTAGCCCAAATGCCATCATCTTCCATTCTTTCTCGTGTCTGCAGCATTTTTTATGTTGTAGATGTATTGAGGATACTTTTTGTCTTCGTTCTTTTCTGTTGAATAAAATTTCAAAATCTGCTCGCATAGGCAACCATTCATCTCGGCTTGACAGGTTGAGAACAAATGACACAAAAACCGTACTTGACACGCAAACGGCCGTGAACAGAGTGCAATGAAGTGTTGTACACGCAAACTCTGCTCACAGGTGGGTATATTCTGGGCAGGAGGGGGTGAATCCGGCCTGGGCTGATCTATACCCAGGGGGTTGAACCGGCCTAGGCTACTTTATACCCGAGGGTATAAAGTAGCCCGGGGTATACTCCGGCCTGTTACACCGGCAGTCAATCTATGTACTGGCGACTCCAACTTGTAACCTCTTTCTACGTACCTCTGACGCCTGATGCCACCTTGTGTCTTACATCATGACATTCAGAATGGATTCCCCTACACCACTATGACCGTTTCATGCCGACTAAAAGTCATCAGGCAAATTCTCCCGTTTGCTACCGCAGTGAAGCCATTTCACCGAATACAGTATCTGTGCCGTTAAACCTTATTTTCCACTACTCCGACGGTTACACTATACTGATTTTCTATACCATTAGATTCTCTAAGCGGCTGAACGGCACGTTTTCCTCTGATATACTTTTTATCCCGACTTCATCAATATCCCCGCGGCAGTCAGTCTGTGTATTTGCCGACTCCCAACTTCTAACCTCTATCTAAGTACCTCTGACGGCTGACACCACATCATGACATTTAGCTTGCATTTCTCTTCACTACTATTATCGTTTCATACCGGCTGAAAGCCATCAGACAAATTCTCCCGTTTGCTACCGCATTGATCAGCTATTACACTGAATCCAGTATCTGTTCCTTTAAACCATATTTTCCACTACTCCGACGGCTACACTATACTGATGTTATATGCCATTAGATTCAGCAGTCAGTTCTCGTTGTGCATCACTAGATGACTGAACGGCTCTACGACCAGTTATCCTAAAATC